>JAXDDX010000577.1:0-35816 GCA_034670405.1 Hoplostethus atlanticus
ACTATATGCCTTATCCGGGCTAATGCACACGTGGGTGAGTACTTCGGTCAATCTACGCCAGCTAAACCACTTCCGCTAGATCCATACTGCTGCAAAATGTCTCAAAAAAATAAGTTTAAAGGTCCCATATTATGGAAAACGGTTTATTCCTGGCGCTTATACATGTTCCACAGGAAATTACTTCCCTAAGCAGCTGAGAAAATTTGAAATCTGGAAGTCAACCCGTTTTTCTGTATTTTCCTTTTTCCCAAAACGGTGCCAAAGATAGGAGAAAAACAGCCCGTTTCAGAAAATGGTTCCTTTGGACGTCATAAGGTGCAAATCCAGCCCCTCTCAGAGCATGCCCACGCCCAGTTGAACAACCAATCCCATTTACGTCATCGCAAAATGCGGCAGTGCCGCAAGCCGTTACTTATGGTGCATTCCATTGTACTCGGAAATCGATAATTCAGAGTCGGTATTCCTAACTTCCAATCTAAATGTGTTCCAGTGCATCTGCTCGGGAAAACATAATCGCCCGCAGCAAACTCATGTTTGTATGGTAAGTCTCAGAATGTTACAAGCATCTAAACTCAACATCAACTACTACAGCGCCATTAGTGAAGAGAATCGGCGCATATCACATTTGGACGCCGTTTTTTCCGAGTATACTGGAATGCACCATTACTTTGCTACGACTGAAGCTAAAACAACATATCAGGAGATATATCAACTCTCCAGTTATTATTTTGTAGGATGCAGGCAGCAACATCGATCCCTGCACAGTCTCCCAACACGCGAAAATGCCAGGACAGAGTGGATTAATTTTATTTTTAACGGCAACGGCTACAGTTTTTTCTGTGTGTGATGATCAGTCCTCAGACTGCTTGAGCAACGGCAGGATTAGCATCTAAATTGAAGCTTAAAGATGGAGCAATTCATAAGGTACGTGACCCATCTGCAAAATTGGAATCTGTAAGTGTCACCATGTTTTGATTTAATTTACCAAATTAGTCTGGTTAGTATATTCACTGCTGGTTAGCTAACGAGCTAGCGGGGCTAGCCACGGGCTTGTTGGGCGTGGAAGAAGTAAGAAAACAAAAGCTGGAGTCATTAAAAGTAAAGTAAAGTAAAGTAAAAGTAAAGTTATTGGTTGGAGTCAGGACTCATCTTAAAGTTATTTGTTGGGACCAGTGTCTGTTTTATAAGTCTGTCGAACGTGTCAGGCTTGGTAAACTTTAGCCACCATTAGTACAATCGTGTTTGGTTGTTTGGCTGCGCTGTTTGGATGCAAATAGATTGCATCCAATAATATATTGGTTAACTGGCTCAACAAAATTGTCAATCCTAGCTTGCCTCAAAACAGCCTGTTCTTTACAATGGAGAAAATGAGAGACTGAAACACACACCACAGAAGCTGGTTTTAGGATTTTGTTTTATATAGACTTCACAAACGTCTTGTAAAGACCCCCAGGAACAGTTTAAATAGCCCAAAATGAGTACAATACCCCCCCTTTAAATTTCAACGAACCGATAGCACTACAGCTGAACATTGTTGTGTGCCTTTGTGTCAAGCCTCCAGTAAGTACAACAAAGTACTTAGTTTTCATACATTCCCCTCCGATGCGGAAACCAGGCGAAAATGGATTGTCGCTATCCGGAGGGAGAACTTTACAGTTAGTCCCCATACCCGCGTTTGTAGCCGACATTTTAAAAAAGAGGATGTTCGTGAGCCAGAGTCCGAGACAGGGCGACGACTGTTAAAGAAGGGAGCGGTTCCGGCGTTGTTTGAGTGGAACAATTTCTCCGTTCCACTTTCAAGACCGGGGGTTTGGGAGAGGAGAGAGCGACCGGCGGAGGATGACACACCGGGCGAGGAGGCCGATACAATCCCCGAAGACCACGACTACGCTTCGGCTCCGGATCCCGCAGTTGTCGACTCAGCTCTCGATGAAAACATGTCTCTCAGAGAGGAGATCCTCCACCTGAGGAAACAAATTGAGAAGCTTACTATGAAGCAGCGGTTTGGCATTCACCGTTTTGCTGGCTCAGACAGAGACATTCGGTTTTTCACAAGGTAAGATGTCCAGCAGGCTCAGATTAGATGCACTAAAATGCATTAAGTTTACAGACATGTTCACCTGATAGTAGTTGTTGTCAGAATCCTTGTACTTGTAAGATTTCGTTATTTTTATTGTCAAACTCCTGATTGTTGTGTAGTACTTTAGCAGTAGCAGCAGATATAGTATTATGTCTGTGTGTGCGCGTCTGTGTGTGATGAAAGCTAATGTAATCATATATTTGTCGTACTTCCAAGTAAGTTCATAGTAGACACTGATACAAGTTTTTAAATGGTAACATCTGAATTGTATTTCTTTAGGTTTGCATCCTATGACTTCCTCATGCGCTTCTGGGCCTTAATAGAGCCCTCGCTGCCATCTATGGTCAGTGTGACACAAGCACAGAGAGGCACCTTCACAGAGCCAAGTTCCACTTCAGTAAGTACTCTTTTTTTTATAATAATAATAATAGTAATAATTTCCATGGACCATACAACACAACTTGACAAAGATCAGGGCTGATGGAATCAAAATAAGTTGAGAGAAACATAATGTAACTTTTCATTTGTTTTGAACAGACTCATTCCCTGCAGCCCATAGATGAGATGTTAGTTTTTCTGAACTATCTTGCACTGGGTTCAAAACAGCGTGACCTTGCTGACCGGTATGGAGTCCACCAGTCCACAGTCAGTCGGATTATTACAACGTGGAGCAACTTTCTGTACACTGTGCTAGGGTCAGTGAGGATCTGGATACCAGAGGAGAAAATAAGGGAACATTTGCCAGCAGAGTTCAAGGACTATGCAGACACTAGAGTCATCCTGGACTGCACGGAGCTGAGGTGCCAGTGCCCATCATCACCTCTTCTCCAAAGTGAAGTGTTCTCTGCATACAAGTCCCACTGTACTCTCAAAGGGCTGCTTGGAGTTGCTCCTCATGGGGCGGTCACATTCATCTCTCCACTGTATGCCGGATCTATCAGTGACAAACAGATCATGCGAGAGTCTGGAATTCTCTCCCTTTTGAGACCTGGGATGGCCATCATGGTCGACCGAGGTTTTCTTGTTGATGACTTTGTGCCGTGTAAGATCTATAGGCCGGCATTTCTCTCTGGCAGATCCCAAATGTCTGCCTGTGAGGTCAGGGAGACCCAGGCCATTGCACGCCTCAGGGTGCATGTGGAGCGCCTCATACGCCGAGTGAAGGAACACAAGTTCTTTGACACCGAGATTCCACTCCGGCTTTTTGGCAACATTAATCAGCTGTATGCCGTTGCATGTCTCCTGACAAACTATGAAAACGGGCCTCTTGTAAAGGCTTGGGCAAAGAAGCCAGAGTAGCACTTGTATATTGCATTTACATTTAGTCAACTGGCAAATGCTTTTATCTAAAGGAGTGATTCTCAACCTTTTCCATATCAAGGACCGCAAATTTAGTCCACGGACCCCTATTTGTTGAGATTATGTCTCTCAGACCCAAATCTGAGAATATTTTTATTGTTAGATATGATTTTGTCCAGAACTCAATGACTGTCTGTATTGTAGGTAGAGAGATAACAGAGAACCAGTGATCTAAAGCGACATCCTCTGCCGGGCTTTTTTGAAGATGGAAGACGTGTTAGTCTCCCACCACCTCCACCAAAAAGCCTAGCAGAGGATGTACAGTATATTGTCTTGAGGACAAAATGTAAATCTTGTAAATAGCAATTATCTGTATATACTTACATTAAATCTGTTTTATATTGTTGAAGTTATTGAATATTGGTTTATTGAAATACATTCACTTTGTTCAATTTAACTAGTACTCAGATTTTTTTGGTCACCTACCTTTCTATAACAATTACCGTAGTTTACACAAGACACAAACACTCCAATGCTAATCACATATCTTTATTACATTGTTAGTCGTTTACAACATTTCACTGATGTAACATTTGTTGCAATCAGTATATCACTCTGTTAGTGTTTAAGGATCAAATTGATATTTTTGCCTTGAACATCATTTTGCCAGTAACTATTTGATAAAATAACAGCTTAAAAGTTAAACATTTTCCAACAGTAACCATCAATGCACTGGCAAGTTTTTTTTGGACAGCACAGTAGCTGGAAAGCAAGGTGATGGGCAGACAGGTCATATCAACACATGGACAGTGCTGAGTATGTCAACGTTAGCGTGACAGGCTTCTCTCTGTTTGCAGGGCAGTCCTATCTCAATCTAATGATCTAGGAAAGCGTTGAGGTAAAAATAAAAAAAGAATAGTCAATTTTTTCTTTAATTGTTTCTGTGATTTCCTTGTCTCGGGGAATCCTCTGAATAAACATGTCTTCCTGTGTATAGACAACGAAGTCACACCAGTCAAATCCAGAAATCAACATCTGGCCCTGGATCTGCCAAAAGTAAGGATGGGATTTCCTTAGTGTATGTGTGCCCTCACTGATCTTAATATATGGGCAGTCCACATAGCTTGTTACATTTGGGCATTTAACTTCAACAAGGCCAAACACTGGCTGCCCCTTTGGATCGTACACAATCCCATCAGGTGATGACCCCATCCATGGTGTGTCGGGGTGGATAAGGAACCCACAAGGATAGTGGTTAACCTCCCTTGCTCTGCAGTACTCCTCTACTGCTGCAGGTTCCATGTCAAGCCCCCTCCTCATGTCTGCAGTCTGATGGCTAGGTCTCAGAAGCCTTTTCGCGAGAGTTTCGGCAGAGCTCTGTCCCCTGGTGTGACAGACCTCTCTGAATTTGGTGGAGGTGATGCGGGACCGCCTTAGTTGGTGCCACTCAACACAGGAACTCTGCTCTTTTGTACGGTTTTCAATTTTGTGTGCTGTCTCTAAGGATGTTTCCAGGGACATCATGTGGAGCTGCTGATGTTCAGTGCAGACAAAAGAACAGGTAGAGGGTCCCAGCCTGTAATCACAAAGTGGCAGCTGTGGGGGAGAAGGGGCATCTGTGTGTGGACAGGTTTTCGGCACTCTCTTTGTTGGCATGTGATAGGATAACACGCTTCCTTCTTGCACTTTTCCGAACACAGAGTCAACCAGAGGTACATTATTGGCTATAGCCATAGTTGTTATCAATGGAGCCACATCACTGGGAAGGTCATGGTAGACTTCATCCACCATGAGTGTGGAAAGTTCAGGCAGAGGTGAACTGACTCCCTTATACAAGTTGCTCCTATGAAAAAGACAAATTAAAAAAACAAAAAATTAGCTCATTGTTTGCATAAAGTAAGCTAAAGCATAAGTTCAAATGAAACACCTATGAATAAAGAAAGACTGACAGTATAAATACTAACAATAAATGCTAAAATAAAATGTATCCTATAATGTAGCAGATGATTACTTTATCTGATATCTTACTGATATGATTACTACAGAAATTACTTTATTAAAATAATAATAATAATAACCTGATGCCTTCTACCAGTCTTCTTTCCCTAGGTCTGGCTGAAAGAATCACCATGTCAGTACCAGACCAGGTTTAACACCCTGCATTTAAACAAAAAAAAAGTTTTTCAATAAACAAACAAATATCCATAAATAAAATCAAAGTACAATGTTAAAAAAGTTAGTTACCATGGTTCTTGGTTTATGCCACTTCTGTTCAGTCTCTGTGCAGCTGTGTATTGGGGGAACAGAGGTGATCTTCAGTTGGGAATAATGTGCAGTCTGGTACAAAAGTGCTGCCACATGGTTGCACAAAGCTGTACCTGCCACACAGGTACACTGGTAGCTTTGTAGCTGCACAGGGGAATCCCTAAACACAATCTGTGAAAATACACAAATCTGTTACAATACATACTGTATTTGCTGCAACTGCAGTTAAACGTTCTTTTTTAAACAATAAATTAGTTAACTTTTGTTATACAGGAGAGTACAGTGAGAAGGTCTGAAAAAAACAAATATGAACAGAATAACTACAGTTCATATGCACTAAATAATGTGTAAAAGCTAAAATTGTAGCCAAATCATTATTAATCTCACTTTACTCATTTAAAATAACAAGGAACACAGAACGTGTGTAAAAGAAGTGACAGAACTCAGAACTCAATCTAGTTTCTGTGAATCCCATTACTTTTACATATTTTTACACACTAGTGTTATTTATGGGATATCATACGAAATATACATTTAAAGTAGCGTTTAGCAGTATTAGATTCATAGCATTGATATGATTCACAGATACTTGATTTGACGAACAGGAACCTGTCCCATGAACCAGCCTGCACTGAACCTGCAGGATAACTTTCCCTTACGCTCAAACTGTGAGGCTTTTGGCTTTTCCTCATTGATCTGTAGCACTCAGCCCTAATGGTTACCTCTCCTGTCCTTGAATCCTTGTTTGAAACTGAGATTGACAATGACGTTAGGAAAATTGTAACAGTGATTGATACATAACGTTAGCAGTATCACTAAGCTAGCATTGGCTAGTACACAAACATGTTAAGGGCTAACATTACATGTCCGGATCTTACCTTCGTAATTGTGGATGTAGCTTGAAACGTATAGTTTGAATCCCTTCTCCTTTTTACTTGCTGACGTGTGGCACGATGCTTGAACAATGCGACTAACGTCGTTGACCCTAAGTCTGGGTAAGTCTTGAAGCGATCGAGTGAAAAACGCCATAGCTGCCTTTGTAGTCTGTTGGCGTTACGAGCGCCGGAAGTGATACAGCTGGCTGACCCGGAATGCGGAAGAGAGTGTGCATAAAGCCCATTGTGATTGAAAAGAACCAAAATGCCCCTAAAAATCTGATCAACGGGGCAAAAAACTGTTGAATTGAAATATTTCAATTTAACATCTCTTTTTTCAAATGAGTCCTGACCAAGAATCCATCATTTTCCTGGATGGTAATCCAGAGATGTGCCCATGACACTTCCTAACGGGGGACTGGGGGAAAAAAGCCTCTCCACATTTGCTCTAAAGAGCCTGTAATTACCCCAAGGTTGTCTGCTGTAGAAGAAAGACGGGCAGCATTAGGCTATGAGTTTATCTTTCATTGTAAATGGGCTCAAGGGTGTGTCCTCTTGGTGTGACAGAAACCTGCTCAGTAGCTTAAAGGCTGTGTAATAATCACCGCTCAGTCAAACCATGAATGCTAGGCGAACAAACCCCAATGTTTATGATCATTTGTGCTAGATCTTATTTAATCTTCACATCTACATTCAAGAGCAAACAGGAAATAACAAAACAAATATTCTTGTATACAAAGTAGCCCAAGTACAAAACACCTACCAATGACCTCTACCAAATGGTTTGAATAATGAATAATTCTTTTGAAGGTTACTTCCAACTGATAAGGTCCACTGTCTTCATGTCTGAGGTCTTTGATAGTGAGCTCTGCAGTGGTCCAGTCAACGATGACCCTGTTCTCGTATGTGCCATAAACCTTTTGCTCTCTGCCATCAAACTCTACCACCTTGTTGCCTTTGTGTTTCCACAGAATGTTTTCAGGTGGCCCAGGGATGTTTGGGATCAAGACGGTCTCCAAGCCCTGGCCTCCATATTGTGGGGATTGCCCTGCAACTGGACACAGAGACAGGCAAGGTGAACAGATTCTTACCAGAAATGTGCGGCATAACGTGTATATAAAATTATAACCATTGAAGGCTTTGACTTAGAATTTAAAACTGCTATCAGAATGTATAGGGTGGAGTCAGCTAAAATGGGCCACTTTTTGGTAAATGATTTATAAGACCATCAAATAAGCTATGCAGGAGATCTAATGATATTTTTATAAATTGGCATGGGTCTCTAAAATATTTAATTGTTAAAAAAATGTGAAAAAGTATAATTGTTTTGGATTTATGAGAGTTAGAGTATCAGCAGGTTCCCTCTTGAGCTACAACACAATGTTCAGGTAAAATGGGCCAATATAAAGAGAGAACAACACAGTAATTTCAGCTGAAATCATTTTAATTTTAACAGTAAATTGACACTAACTATTGTCTTTGGTGTACCATAGTAACAACACCGTAAATACATTTCATGCAATAAAAAGTTGAACAAATATTTAATTGAAAAATGCATTTAAAAATTAACTGATCATGTTGTATGGGTGTGTGTTTCTGCGCATTAATGTCTTGTCTTGTTTTGTGTGTGTGTGTGTGTGTGTGTGCGTCTTTCTGGGACTGTGTGTAGCTGTGTGTGTGTGTGTAGGTGCATGCTTGTGTCAACATTTGTCAAACATTATGTTAAAAAGTAGAACATCTTCAAACACAGTCTTTGCAGATGTAACCATCATCATCATAGATGCCATTATCCTCTCCACAGCTCTCGTGGTACCATGAGTCGCACTGACAACAGCACACCCAGTCCTCCGTGGCCTTTGGGTCATTCACGTCACCATACACTCTCTGGCAGGCCGTGCAGGGGGGTTTGCCACTCTTGCTTTGTGCTATTTTCTTTTTTTACTTTTTTCCCTTTGGTTGTTTTTTGTTAAGATTGTTAAGATTTCGCTTGGATACATCTAGACCAATGAACCTGTTTTGCGCCCTCAATTTCTGTGTAACTTCTGTGTAAGAGTGTGTGTGTATGTGGCCCATTTTAGCTGAAAATTGTGGCCTTTAGCTAGCTGGTTAAGCTAAAATGGGCCAATACCTAAAATTACTTTTTTACCAATAAACCTGTTTTGCGCCCTCAATTTCTGTGTAACTTCTGTGTAAGAGTGTGTGTGTATGTGGCCCATTTTAGCTGAAAATTGTGGCCTTTAGCTAGCTGGTTAAGCTAAAATGGGCCAATACCTAAAATTACTTTTTTACCAATAAACCTGTTTTGCGCCCTCAATTTCTGTGTAACTTCTGTGTAAGAGTGTGTGTGTATGTGGCCCATTTTAGCTGAAAATCGTGGCCCATTTTAGCTAGCTGGTTAAGCTAAAATGGGCCAATACCTAAAATTACTTTTTTCACAAACATCAAAGTTTCTTTTTAAATTTCAACTTTTTTATTTGAAAGAGCCTGTCAAAACATTGTTCATAAACATTTTGCTTTGTTGGTAAGCTTACTTATAAATGCTTTATCACCCTTATTAGTGATGAGTGAAATTTGCTATGTCATGCTCACTTACCATACAATTTCTCTGATGTACTTAATGTAACACTCTGCCCTGTCCACCTTAACAACCTCAGACTAATCAAAACTATTGTTACATGTCAACTAGTGTTGCAGCAACAATGCAAGATCAGTTATTGTGATTGGCTGTAAAATTTTAAAGGGCTATGAAGCTCCAACCTTATCTGGCCCATTTTACATGATGGCCCATTTTAGCTGAGTCCACCCTACATATGGTAACTAAAAAATGTGGTCAATAAAACTCAATATATATATATGTGTAATTGTGGCGGACTGGGGAGGGAGGGGGGTAGGCTTCGGCTGGTCTCAGCGGCTGCGGCCAATTAAACCCCGACCCTTTGTAATAACCATCTCTCACCGAGCCAGGGTGGGGACGTGGCCGCCTTACAGCAGCGATTTGCTGATGTGTTTTCTCCCCTGCCGGGACGTACGACGCTTATACACCACCAAATAGACACCACCCCCGGAGTAAAAACACGTACCCGGCCGTATCGGCTGCCCTAGCATAAACGTAAAATCGTGCAGGCGGCTCCCGAATGCACCCCCGGGGACCTCGGTCGGTCGTCGTCCTCTCCAGTACCAGGACCTCTCCGCTCGCTCTCCCTGCTCCGCACACAGCCGACCGGATCCTCCATCCCTGTCGGCTCCATTCTCTCCGCCAGCCTCTCACACTGGCGCACTCTCGCAAAATCCACACGCACAGGTTAAAAAGGCCCGGCTGCAGCTTTAATTGGCCGCAGCCGCTGAGACCAGCCGAAGCCTACCCCCCTCCCTCCCCAGTCCGCCACAGTAATATAATAGTAATGTTGTAGTGATTTTCTGTTAGGAGTGACAGAAAGGTATATGAATTTAGAAAATTTGGGATTAATGATTAACCTGAATATCCCTGCGCTGAGAAATGCTTTAGGCCTGCAGGTTGCTGCAATCATGGCGCTATTACTATGGGGCACAGTGCCGTCTATTAATAACACTATAACATCTAGTGCACTGCTGGCAAGCCTCACAACATCAACACAATCATAAAAAGCTTCATAATGACACTCACCTAGGTAAGAGGCAAAAATGATATAGCGCATGAAACACCGGACAGCCATGGTAGTTTTAGCAGGATTACATTCACTTTCACTTCCTCAGCGGGGTGCGGTTGTTGCTTTGGTAAATAAACTGGATAAATGATCCTCCTCCCCGATGGATTATGAGTTGCAAAGCTTTATTTTAGTCTTTTAGTCGAATACGTCCACACAAACTAATAACAAACCGGTTTCTGTCTACCTGCGTAGGTAAACGAAGTAGCTCGTTGCAGGCTTCAAATTGCAGCAGGCAATGTATCCCGAAGGAAAGTGGAATGGAATTCCAATATAATGACTTCGCTATGAAGTGAAGCACTTCATTTCCGGTCCATCTATCTCCCTTCGAAATAAAAGCAACCTGGCTATTATGAACAAAATGTAGCCCACGGACGCATTGGCTGTTCACAGAAAACACAACATAAAAGAAATGCAACTACCCAGCAGAATCTATAGTTGTTAGCCAAAGTGAAAATAGGGTGTCAGAATGTGTACAAAATAGGTTGCGGGTGTGTGTGTGTGTGTGTGTGTGTGTGTGTGTGTATGTATATATATATATATATATATCAAAAGTTTCCTTTTCAATGGCTGTACTCGGTGATGAGATGGTATACCACATGCAACCTATTTTGTTGCATGTGGTATACCATTTCATCACTGAGGAAGGACACTTTTGATCATACAGGAAGATGCAATTCTAAATTATTTCCCAGTCCAGGTAGTCTATTATAAATTTATATTTCATCTGCTTATCCTCTAAGCTACTAAACAATATTTGTCTCTCTCCGTGTTTTTTTTTTTTTACGTCCCCTCTCGGCTACAATACCGTTTAAATTAACCAGAAAAACATTTAGGACTATCATCATTTGTCTGCAGTAAAATTCTAATCACCATTAATGTAAAGTAGGGGCATCATTTTGTTTTTAAAATCACCCTTTTCAGCCCTCACAAATAACCTAAAATGTGTTGTTATTCATTCATACATATTTTTCCCGGTCTGTAAAGAGATATGTAGAGGATGTAGGTGTCAAAGCAATTTGAAAACATCGTTTTGAAAACGTTTTGTTCTATCACTTGAAGACTTGACCTACTCTTACTATTGCAAGTTTTATTTTGAAAAATGGATACTGGAAGTTTAGTCGACTCTGATACTAACTTGTCACAAGTTTGTAGAAAAGGCCCCAATTTCCAGTAACTTTAGTTTAGTTATGGCGTTATCCTGGTACTGGTATAGTAGGACACAATAATTAGGTACTTAAGTTATCAAAATCGATCATATATTCCAGTCGTCATATTGTTGGGACTTGAGTGTAAATGACAAAACGTAAGTTCTGCATCATAACTATTTCCACTTGTTCTAGCTGTGTTAATTTGCTGAAAATCGCCACAAGCTAATTAATATTGACGCTAGTTTACCAACTACTGCACGTGCAGGAGACCTTACAGAGTTACCTTCTTTTGGCCACTAGATGGCGACTCAAGACCGTTATTTCCACTGTAGACATTGAGCTGTGGGAGTCACACTCCCCTAGGGAATAAGTCAGTGATGTTTCTTTATTTCTTCTGATTAATCTAGTGTTAGGTTTCTATGAGTCATTTGTGTACAGCTGCCAATGCCCATTATAAGAATGGTTATTATTTGATTGTAATTATTATTTGGTGTAATGTTTGTTAATTTAATCTGATACAGGCAATGTAATATATGGTCTATTTCTATGTCTGACTCTCCGTCTGCCAAAAATAAACCCAGTAAACATCCGAAAGCTCCATCATTCATGTTCTAACAGACATCTGGGGGGAGTGCAAATCTATCAACCGTTGCGCATTATAGTAGTAACGTTACAGTTACGGGACAGAAATAATATATAAAGTTATAACATTGCGGAGAAAAAGCTGTGCGTCACATAAATAAATAGGCACTACTGCACACAGCGACGGCAGTGGCCAGTAAAAAACAACCGAAAGCCAGTAACTATTAAGTCACTTTTGTTCAAGGTCATGTTTCATAATAAAGCCGTCATAAGTTCATACTTTCTTTTTGTTTTATATCCCACCTGTGGTCCGTGTTTGAAAATAAATGGAATCCTGTATTATCAAGTCAAATGTTTTTGTTATTATTCGTATTCTAGAGGTTGTGTCTGGCCATCCACGGAACAAGTGTTTGTTTATTGATTGATTGATTGTAACTATTGTAAATAGTTTGCAATGCTTGTGACAGCTGGACACATCATAGGCGCAGTTAAGTAGGACTTGAACTATCATGTACAGCAGGTTGCTAAGAAGAGTTCACAGCTGAGGCAAGGGGAGTCCACCGCTAGATGGCAGCATTTCCAGACAAAGAAAAGACTCGAAAGACTAGTTGACTGGATCTCTGGACAAATAAGAACTTGCATACCTGTAACATGACTGACTTATCTAACGTGAGTTCGTGGATGTGCTCGTGTGTTTGTGTGTTTATGCGTTTGTGTGAACAAAAACACTTCCTGTTTTAAAACAGGCACCAAGTGTGGGTGTGGTGTTAGGCCTTAGTGCGATTCTTACATCGAGGTCACACTTTATGTTCAACTGCTTTACATTCATTCATCGTGGATTTACTTTATCTTATTCAAACATTGCTCTATTCTGTCAGCATTTATATACTGCTCTGCATGTTTCATTTATGTTTTAGGTTTTAAAAAGTTAAGGATGTGAAACTATTTCTCTTCATTTGTCAAGTGTTATTACTCATCTTTTACATTTATTGCTTATTAGTTAGAAGTCACATTTTATCTCACCAATCACAGCTGTAATATAACAATATTATTATACCACTAATGTTTGGATAGTTGATTGACCCCTCAAAAGATACGATGCAACATTTTGTCATTGGCAACATTCCTATTGTACAGTACATGAAAAACAAATGTATCTCTCACTCTGAGTCACTGTTTTCTCTTGTCCATCATTTCAAATCCATTTTCTCGCTAACGTACTAACAAAAAATCCCAGGTCGTACAAGTCAATGTCATATGCAGTCTGCGGCAGGTGCTATTCTGTGTATGTGTGTGTAGGACTTCATGAGTGTCACACTGCCATGATGTGAAACTCCTAAAGGTAATGCACACTCCTCTGTCAGCGCCTGGGTGGTATCGTCCCAGCACATCACCGTAGAGATGACTTGGTTTTTGTCATCACGACCCCCAGTGATGAAGAGTTTGTTGTTACAGGCAGCAATGGCGCAGCTCGCTCTCTCGCCCAGCCGGGTTACAAAGGACCAGGAGTCCGACAGAGGGGAGTAGCAGTACATGGCGTGCATGGCACCACCTGGCAGCGGACACAAAATGGGTCAGTGATCATAGGAAGTTTCATTCCAAAAGGCTGTATATCCACTTTGGGAAAATGTTGAAACCTGGTATTCATCAAAATAGTGAAAACACTATTTCTAAACAAAGGTCTTAAAATGACACATAACTTTAGCAGCAATTCATAATGTACATTTCTTTCATGCCAGCAATATTTTTTTAAGAGTAGGAGTCAATTTTTCCACGTGGCGATTTAATTTTGGAATGAAACCTACATTGTTAACTGTTGCAATGAATGCATATTACTTACACACACATACATACATGTGCATAAGCACACCAAAAAAACACCCATAGTCCAAATTTCAGGCCACTCACCAACTAAATAGATGCAGTCCTTGAATGTGACTGCGTTGGTGCATTTGGCCTCAATGGGAATGGGCGCCCGCAGCTCCCAGCTCTCTGTCCCAGGCTCCCAGCACTGAACCTTATAAGTGGCCAGCTTTCCATTGGGCCCGCCTCCAATCACATAGATCCACCTATCAAAGCTTGCAGCAGCAAAAGAGCTCACACCTAGCACCAGAGGTGCCACCTGCAATAAGTACAGCCAAACAGGCATGGAAGTAACATGAGTTGTAATGTTCTTCATTAGAAAGCAATACATTTTGTGGAGTATCAGATGAAAAACAGTACATGATAATAATAGATCTTGTGACTAAAGACCCCAGTCTCCTGGTGTGACATTATTACCAATTTTAGAGGAAGATTCAGAAATAACAGCTGAGTGCTGAATGGACTCTGAAGGCTGAATACTATCAGACCAGATGGCTACAATCTAAATGGTGTAAAGTCAAACAAATAGTTGTCTGAACTCATTCATTACAACAAGCTTAATGTCAGAGCCACACACTGCTCTCTACCACAGTGTAATTCATACTGTGGGAAACACTGGACCTGTTACTACTTCTGCATCTGAACCCAGCGTTAAGTCTTTCCATGTAGAAACTATTACTGTCATTATTATAACTGCATAAGCAACCAAAATAGCTGGTCCCAACGCACTTTAGGCCTATATAAACAATCATGACCAAACATTTTCAAAGTTGTCAGTGATAGCTTACAATCAACTCTGATGAAGCAAATTAAGATGCAGTACTTACTTAGACCAGCTTGCTCCTTCCATTCTTAAGTCTTCATCATCTCAGCATCTACTTCATGTCTGGAGCAGCCAAAGAAAGCAACATCAAGATTAATCAACTTCATTAACATTTTCAAGGTAAGAACACTGACTCATCATATTTCCCTATCTATGACCAAACATGATAACAATTTTGTTAAAGAGCACTGTGGCGGACTGGAGGGAGGGTGGGGGGAGGCTTAATTGGATCCAGGAGAGAGGTGAGTTAGGCCGGACTCACACTAGAGGATAATTCGGCCGATTTATCCCCGATTCGGCAATCGGCGGAGTGATCTTGTTCGGCACGATGTTCGGCACCGATTATCTGGTAATGTGAGCGGTTTACAGATCCAATCTTAACATCCAGATCCGCTCGGGGACGTATCGGGGCCGCCCCGATAATATCAAACGTGTTTGATATCTAGGATTTCAAATCGGGATGATTACGTCACTGCTTTCCGCGCGGGACCACAATAGCCAATGAGAGAGACAATCTACAAGGACACGGAAGTGAATGAAGAAACAACAACAAACTGTTGTACTGGGGCCTGTTCAAAGAAGCAGGTTCAGCAAACTCTGAGTCTAACCCTGCACTCTGAGTTGATTAATTCCGCTATGGCCAAGTCTGAGTTTTCGGTTCCAGAACGGCTGATTTGAGTTAGTTCAATCAACTTTGAGTATGTTCACCTTGAGTTAAGCGCGTGCGCGGTGACAATAAAAAGCCATCATCAATGGAGGTCCGATACTATGATTCACCATGGCAACCAGCAAGCAGAAGGGTCGTAAAGGAGAGGGAATTGGCGTGGGAGAGAATCGCTGCCCGAGTCAATGCGTACGTTTGAATGCAGTAGTGTATTCATTTAACATTTAACCACACTTTCTTATAATATTACCTACATGTGAGAAAGTGGTGGAATAGTATTGGAAAAAAAAATATTTTCATTTAGGTGCAATCCCACGGGCGCAAAGCGCACTTGGCAGCAGCTGAAAATGAAATATAAAAACATTACAATAGAGTCAATTAGCAGACGCTTTTATCCAAAGCGACTTACAAAGGTGATAGTTAACACTATGTGAGGATCAAACCCACAACCCTGAGACTCAGAGTCTAATGCTCTACCAACTAAGCTGTCTGGGCCAGACATACTTCAAATGGTGTACTTGGGGTGGCAAATTAGAAAGGCAGATCTAGAAATGTAATTACTGGAACATAAGTTAGAGGTGGGTGCATGGTCACAGGTGAAATGTGTTGTTGGAACAATATAAAAATACTAACTGTTGCTTTTGTATTTGTAGGAAATAAAGACGACCAAATGAAAGGTGTCTTTATTTGACTGCTCGGGGTGGTGGTAGCGTAATCCGTGAACTGTAAACGGCATATTATATCTCGGACAGCTCTTCCATCCTGGACATAGAACATCTAATCGGGGTCTCAAAATCCTCTCCCAACGTGAGGCTATGCGAATTACTTCCGCTTGAATATCGATCGAGTTACCGAGGAAAGGACACGCCATGTCCGACAGCTGCTTCAGGTTCAGCAGAGGGAGGAGACAGGGAGAAAGTCAGGGTTTGTTCAAGAAAACCTGCCAGCGAGCAGGTTAGGTTCACAGTCAGTTACCATGGTAACTGAATCAGAGTTTGAGTTACCGCTCTTTCTGGAATGGAAAACCCAGAGTTTCCCTCATCTCAGGGTTACCAAACTCAGAGTTTTCACTAAACCCGCTTCTTGGAACAGGCCCCTGGTGCGTTGGACAGCTGAGATGGAGGAAAGGCTTGTCGATATGTGGTAAGAACACGACTGCCTATATAATGTGTCTTCCAAGCACGGGCGCCGGATTCATTTCAGAAGTGCGGGGGCCAAAAAGAGTGTATGTGTGACTGTGTATGTGTAGCGGTAGATAGACCGGAGACTCGCACTAAACTTCTGCGGAGTAACTATAGCTTGCTTGCACCACAGGCTGGCGGACGCAGTCATCTCCACATTTGGAGAAAGTTACAAACTGTTTGACAGCAGCAAAGAATTAACCGCTCTCTATTTTTGTACCAATCTGCATTAAAGTACCTTTCTCTTTGGCCAAACGATCTAGCGGTCTCCTTTTTGTCTACAATTAGCTGTGCAGCTTTACCCGTCTCTATGTCCTGACAACAACCCTCCAGCCAGCGCTAGCCTGTTTTGGTTCAATGCCGGCGGTTTGACAGTCTCAGCGGGCACAGGGCTGCCGCTGCGCTGGTCCTATGGTTGAATGGCCAGGCTCCAACGGAGTTGTGGACGTCAGGGATGTAACATTATTAACGTTGAAGTTCAGTTTTGTTTGACTGTATTTTCCTTTCTGATGCACTGGTTCTTTTGACATGTTTGCAGAAGCATATTTGCAATATTGATAGTTAAGGTTAGTTCAGCTAGTTTAACGGCTCACTGTAAACAAGGTAACACACATCACAGCATTGAAACTATTTCATTGGTTGCAATGTACACTGTATGCATTTGATTCTGTCCTCTTTGATTGGATTAAAATGTAAATATTCTTCCCGTTTTATGTCTATGCTTTATTTTACCTAATGTGGGCGGGAATGAATGAAACGTCTTTTACCTTACGTGTTGCAATATAGGGGCATTTGAGGGGAAACAGTGATTCTTTCTCACTGCAAAGCATTAGTAAAGCAAGTTGCACCGGTTTCACCATGTCAGTCTACATTTTGTTTACATTTACTTCCCCATGAGATCACGTGAGGCGGTGCATTCAGGCTCCCTCTGGCACGATAATCTTAGTAATATCCTCTAGTGTGTGATGCACCATTATTTTCAGATCTTGTAGTCTGTGCGTGTTTGAGATTAGAGAGAAGAACATCTGTGACGATTCTCCTCGTGCGTGATGCAACCCGATTTCAAAATCGGTTAGGATTTTAAAACCTGTGGTGTGAGCCCAGCTTAAGTGGACTGCTTCTTTCCTGGATCCGGTACCAGCTGCAGCCAGTTGGGACTGATTGCAGCTGGGGCCTTTTTAACGTGTGTGTGAGTGTGTGCGCGCCAGGGTGAGAGACTGGTTGTGTGACCAGGGAGCCGACAGGGATGGTGGATCCGGTCGGCTGGGTCTGAGTGCGGAGCGGAGAGACGGGGCCAGCACCAGCAGGAGAGGACGGAGCGGGAGCTGGCCGTCTCCTGCCGCGGCGCCCCGCGGAGGTCCGCGGAGGCGCAGTCGGGAGCCGCCTGCAAGGGCTGACCAGTCGGGGTTGGGGCGGGATGCCCCTGGAAGCCTGGCAGGCTGGGGCAGCTTTGGGGCTCCGCGGCTGGCCCACCGGGACCGAGGGAGGGCGCCGGCGGAGGGAGACGGCGCCGACGATCAGCTGCTGTCAACCCGGGCCGTTGGTATTATTGTTGTGGATTGTGTGGACAATAAAACGGCCCTGCTGGCCATTTAACTCTCCCCCTGCCTATGTCTCTGCCTGTCACGGACCCCGGTAATGTGGCACCTTGCCACAAGCACATATTTCTAAAATTAAATCATTCAGTCTGCATGTATGTATAATAATTGTCACCATCACACAATCTACTGCAGGAAAGGAAAAGACAGCACTGTCAAGACTGAGCTCCTAATTATAATAATACAAATAATAATAAAGAAATAAAGTTCATTAGGCTACTTCTGTCAATTTGTAGACATAACACCCAATGCCTCTCCTATCTGTGATCTGAGCTCCTATTATCTTTCCTTTATCATGACTAATTAGATTTGACATTCAATGAAATGTAAAATTATCTTTCAGTCTTTACATACTACTACTGATGCAACTGGACACACCCAATATATATAGCCTTTATATATATATAGCAGTATTTAGATAAACCATATACTTTCACTGAGTTAGCAACCATGTAGAATACTGCTCGTGCTAAATCCAATGTGTAGTGGCGGCAAGCACGAGCCATTTCTACTAACGTTACCTAGGCAAACACAAACTCCTCTACTCTCAGCTGTAACTCACCCGTCTAATCGATATTTAATCTTAATATTTGTAAATAATTCCGAAATTTCTCGTCTGTAAATATATTATTAAGTAGCCTACGTATTGTTAGATATAGTCAGTTCGTTTTATTGTACCTTTATTAGCCAGTTAAGCCATCTGGTAAGTACGTTAGGTTAACCTTAGACCAAGTGTCGATAACGTTAGTCTTGGGTTAACAATTAACGTTAATAGAGCAAGCTCTGTAAGCTCTGAAAATGTTATACGAATTTATGAAGTTAAATCTAGCTAACGGTATATAATAACATAATTATGTTTTACTGACCTAAAGTATCCGATGACATTAAAACAAAAAAAGCGACTACACTAACGTTTCCATCAGCAACCAAGAACTTCTGCCAGTAACGTTACCAAGAATAAAGCTAAAAGGCTAATATTAGCAACGCGACAAAGCCATCGTAATCAACCGTCAAGCTAACGTTAGCTAGCCTTACTGTTAAAACTAATTATCCAACGTTAGCGTACATGTATCATAGTTACGTACCGGTATTCTCAATTAGCTTAACATAGCTAATGTTAGCTAGATTTAACTTCATAAATTTGCACCATCTGGCCAGATACATATTAATAACATTTAATAGCAACGTTTAACTTACGCTTGATGGTCACGACTCAATCGCTCACGGCTGCCCACTAGTGATGGCCGATTCGCGAATCGTTCAAAAGAGCCGAATCAGTTCAGTGAGTGAGTTGATTCGACTCGCACACGCGACTGAATTGATTCAGCAGCGGTTATAGCAGCGCCAGAAAAAAAATAATTTATTTAAAAAATCACCAGTTCATTTATTTAAACAATCACCAGTTCATTTATCAAACATCATCTTAAACATTACAAAAACTGTTGTCAATGTATATAGAATGTAATAGATCGCTACATTATTACATTGGCCTTTTTCATAATCCAATATGGCTCCTTGATCCGGCGGGTAAGCGGAAGTAGTCTGGCTCGCGAACGAGTCGAGAGAGCAGATGAACGAGAGAGACTGAGCGGCTCGCGAACGAGTCGAGAGAGCAGATGAACGAGAGATACTGAGCGGCTCGCGAACGAGTCGAGAGAGCAGATGAACGAGAGACACTGAGCAGCTCGCGAACGAGTCGAGAGAGCAGATGAACGAGAGAGCAGATGAATATCGGACTTCTCGGACTCAATCGGACATCTCGCGAACCGAGACAGCAGATGTCCGAGATGTCCGAGCGGTTCACGTCTGATGAACGAAATAGACTACTTCCGCGTATCTGCTGGATCAAGGAGCCATATTGGATCGTGAAAAAGGCCAATGTAACAATGTAGCGATCTATTCTGCACACAGTTTTTGTTGTTTAAGATGTTGTTTAATACATTAACTGGGAATTGGGTAAACTATAAGCCATTTAACATTGGTCAACAAAACTGTCTCTATTAGAAAAAGAAAGTCAAGAGCACACGAAATAAAATGAAATCAATAGCAATACTCTGTGTAAATACTATAAATATTATTATTATCATTAACCTGTGATGTAGTTGGTGTTTTACAGTTGGTTATACATCTGGTTTGAAAGTAGTGGCGCTCGTCTGATGCCAGTACTAGTATAGCTCAATTATGTTTTTGTTGGTGAATCATAATGAATCGATTCAGAATCGATGCACTTCTTCTCGGACGGCTCGAAAGAGTCGAGTTAGTTAAAAGAGTCGGTCTTCCCATCACTTATTGGAACATGTCCCAGTCGACGTCACACAGAGCGTCCTGTAGCTCGGCCTCTGATTGGTCAGACCACCGCTTCACGTCCCTCGTCACTACCGCTTCCCGTGCTATCCTTTGTTTATACTCCGGTAGCAGGAAAATGGCGGCATGGTCTGATTTGCCGAACGGAGGGAGAGAGGCAGCCTTGTAGCCTCTCTTGAATGGTGTATAGCAGTGGTCCAATGTTCTTTCCCCTCTGGTAGCACACGTAATGTGCTGATGAAAGTTCGGCATGACTTTTTTAAGGTTCACCCTATTAAAGTCCCCAGCCACCACCATAGCCGCGTCGGGATGCTTGTTCTGATGCCGACATAACACATCATGTAGGTCCGATAGTGCTACGTCAGTGTCCGCTTGTGGTGGTATGTAGACGGCTGTGGTGATGACCGAGCTGAACTCCCTGGGAAGGTAGAATGGACGGCATGAGATCGTCAGATGCTCCAGGTTCGACGAGCAGGAACGAGAAAGAGTCTTAATGTCCTTGGGGTTGCACCAGTTGTTGTTGGTCATGAAGCAAACCCCTCCACCCTTAGATTTGCCAGACTCTTCCGTTCTATCCGCACGGAAAACAGAGAAGGACTCTGGCTCGACCCGGCACCAGCGGGGTCAGCCATGTTTCCGTCAGACAAAAGATGTTGCAATCCCTCATGTCCCGTTGGAATCTAATCCTCGCCCTAACATCATCCAACTTATTTTCCAGACTGGACGTTAGCAAGAAGGATGCTGGGCAGAGGTGGACGGTGGACTTGATCTCTGTCTGATCCGAATTCCGCTCCGTTCACCATTTATCCATACTGAGTTTTGCTTTGTGTTGCCCCTATCAATTCCAGTATGCTCATGTTTTTTTTTTAACTTTCAGGCATGTTCCAGTGTGTTGGCACTTTCCTGTAGAGGCCAGGCAAGTGGATTCACGTGCCGTTTGTCTAGCTACAGTATTAATAGAGTAGGTGGGGGTCAGACTCTGAACTTTTGTGCCTGTTAGTTTTTACTTTTTGTCTCTGTCAGTGAGTATGGCCAACACTAGCAACATGTCATCTTATTGGACACTGCGGCGTAAAGCTAAGGAGCGAGTTCACAGAAATTTAGAGTTAGTCAGTTTAGATGAGGAGAAAAAATTCTCATTCATTGGTCGAAGGCAGTCTCTTCAAGCATTGTTGACGACAGTGAGGACATATACATGGAATGCCAATCATTACCTGAAGTTGAAGAGCTGAGGTGCGAAGACTTTTATCTGAGCAGTGATGTCTTCTTTGATGCCCATGAGTCATTTGCTTCAGATGATGATTCTGGATCCTCTGACGGCGAAGACGGTGACCAGCTGCAAAGCAGTTTGGCAAACTGGGCAGGAGAGCACCGAATTTCCCATGCAGCTTTAAATGATCTGCTGAAATTGCTCTCGGCACATCACAGCTCTCTACCGAGAGATTCAAGGACATTGCTGGGTACTGTGCACTCTGTTGATGTACAAGAGAAAGCTGGTGGACAGTATCAGTACTTTGGAGTGCTAAAAGCCATTACAGGAATACTTAATTCAAACAAAGCACAGCTGGAACAAAATATGTATGTCAGTTTGCGATAAAAGACTCATAGATGTGACAAGCTACGTCCCTCTTGAGTTTTCTGGGAGACCCAGGGCACTAAGAGAACTGGACCGCTGGAAGGCTACAGAATTTAGACAGTTTCTGTTATACACAGGACCTATTATTTTGAAAGGCATTGTAAACACTGCGATTTATCATAACGTCTTGCTGCTTTTTGTGGGGATCCTCATTCTTTCAAACCCAAGACTCACAGAAGAGTACATGGAATACTCAAATGCACTTCTGGTTTTATTTGTGCAGCATTTTGGGGAACTGTATGGGAAAAAGTACATTTCTTACAATGTGCATAATGTAATACACCTGGCAAAAGATGTTAGAAATTATGGGGTGTTGGATAATTTCAGTAGTTTCAAATATGAAACTTTTCTGCACAACCTCAAGAAGCTTGTGAGAAAACCACAGTCTCCACTCAGCCAAATTGTGAGGCGATTATCAGAGACCCCTCTGAGGCCAACCAGTAAAAAAAACCCAGAACATTTCAACTGAAAAAACAACACCTATCTGGTCCGGTACCTGAATCATTTAGAGGTTTAGAGATAGCCCAGTTTAGTGTGGTCAAAACCAACCGCTTCACAATAAAGCTGGACCAGGCAAACAGATTTGTGTCCAGTGGGGGTTCTGTTGTGAAGGTTAACAACATTATTTCCTGCAGAGGTGAAACATACATTGTGTTCCGCAAATTAGCCAATCAAGGGTCATTTTTTGACTATCCATTGCCATCAGAAACATTCGGCATTACAGTTGTAGATGTCATTTCTGAACCAACTGAGATTGAATGCATAGATGAGAAAGTGTTCCTGGTGCCCTTTGAGGGAAAATTTGTTTCCATTCCCCTCTTACATTGAACCCCTCTTCTTTTTCTTTTGGTTTTGTTTTGTTTTTCTTTTTCCGGTTGGGTGGGTGCATTGTGGCATTTGTGTGTGGCATGCATACATGGGTTTTAACATGGTGTCCATCAGGTCGACCATGTATGCCTTGGTTGAGTTTCTAAAGGAAAAATCCACCGGTCCGGTGGCCAAGGAATGGGTGGATGGTTGCCTGGCATGGTGGCCCCCATATAAGGACCAGACAGCGCTCCTCCGGAGCATTAAGGCCAGGGAGGCCCCACAGCCAGAGAGAGGGTGGACACAACATCAGGTTCGGGTCCTATACGAATCAGGTAATCTAAAAACAAAATATACAGTTTGTAGGATATTTAATATAAGCATAATTTATTCAAATTAAATGCAACATTATGCTCAACCTCGTTCTCCAGAACTTTCATTCTGCTCTACAAATTACCATACAAATCTAATTAATCAACATCTAAGGTAGTCACACAGTAAATAAAACTTAAGAATGCAAAAAAGACGTTTGTCTTTGTTTCCCTCACAGACATAATGGACAAGGTCATCAAAAAATGGGAGAGATTCATGAGAGACATCAGATTTAAATTCAGATGTGGAGGGAGAGAAGAAGACTAGGTATATTGTGAATTTTACTTTTAAAAGTGTTGTTGACCTTACAGGGTGGATGCAAGGTCACAGTCCCCAACAGGAGAGTTCCATTTGACAGTAATAAGTTTCCTAGATGTGTGACTTAGTATTTCGAAAATGTCCACATATCTGAATATGTTCTTACTGAACTAGCAATTGACATATGGCACACATACAAACACAGATACAGGGATGTATAATCGTTAAGCAGTTAACAGTCAATTGTCCAACCAATGTGTTAAACAGGTAAGTAGTGGCAGTACTTCAGATTTATTTCAGTCAGTTTATTTATTTCAAAATTAATATTTTATGCATACTAGAAATGTGCTGCCATTGAATTACAACATGTAATTGCATATAATGGCATGTAACAGCAGTGTAATTTGGGTATTTGCTTTACAATTAAAATGGATTTCATAATGTTGTTGGCAATTTTGCTCTGTACTCACATTGTTGATATACTTTTAGAAAAAGAAAAAGGCCATATTGGTGGAAAGATGATGAGGAGGATGATGACAATTTGTCCATCAAGAAAAAGGCTGTGCCTCACTTGCCATCGCCTCCTCCACCCCCAGCCCCTCCAAAGCTGAAAGCCATGTCCAAAAATAAGAGTAAGTGGTATCAATTACAATAGTTAACCTCAAGCAGTTGCCTAGATAGGGTTCAAGATGCACTACACACAAGGTTCTTTTAAATGTATAGGAAGGTTATGTTAAATCTAAGAAATGTGTGATCAAGAAGTACACTTTATGGTGGACATTTTTGTGTTGTTGACAAAAGCTCCTATGAGTAACTAACTGGTAGTGATATCAGTGCATGTTTTCTTCTGGCTCAAAAGAAGGCTTAGGTGTTCATTTTGAGACTGCTCTGTTTCACAACATTTATATTGAGGGCTCGATTTTCGCGCCAGTATTTTTCTACAACCTAACTGCATGGTATGTTATATTGTGACTGTTTTCTACACTATCACATCAGCATAATTACGCACAGATACACAGTGACCGGATCGGAAACACATAGTGACCGGGACTTTCACTAGAAACGTGAGGCGGATTATCTGTGGGGACATATTTGGGGTGCAGCATGTTTATAATCAGGGTGTCATACATTCAGCACCGAACTGCACTTCCTGGACAAGAACATTGGAAGCCTGTCTAATTGGCCTCTCCAAAATATCCGTACATCAGGGAGTACACAGCTTTTAAAGCCGATCCAGCCTCTTACACCACTGCGCCCTTGCTGCGTCTTCACCTCTGTTCACAAAATTACCAAAAATCTCTTGGCCACGCCCAAGTGAGCTTGCGCTGCAAGCTAGCGCCTCCTCCTGCACCTGGATTCACGAAAATAGAGCCCTGAGTGTTAAGAGACCACCACAGCACTGAGATATATAATAAGATGTTATTTGTTTAGAAACTACGTGCAAATCTGCCAGTTTGGTGTTTATCAGCAGCACGTTTACTAGTACAAGTTAGAATTATTTCGATTAAATATTTCTCGTCAATCAGGATGTTATTAATCATTATAACAATGAGGTTCAGTCACCTCTCTCTCACCCTGCAGTCCACCCACTACGTCTAATGGAGTATGAACCTGCTGCTGCTCAGACCTGACTGGCTAGCTGGCTGGCACCAGCCACCACAAGTTATTTGACACACATACAATAAAAATGAATAAAGAAGTCATTGCCCCCCCCCCCCCCCCCTCAAATAAATATTGACTTGTCAGACAATAAAAAGGACCAATCACACAGAGAGATAGACCACATGACTGACATGACAAAAATAAAATGCTGTCCATGCACTGATATCACAACCAACAAGCAAGTCATTTGTAAAGTCATTTGTAATTCAATATTTTCCTCACCTGTGGTTAGTTCCAAGTCTAGTATCAAAGGCACAGCTGACCAAGAGGGGAAGGCCTACAGAAACCCTGAGCACCTGTAGGTTTAAGTACACTCAAATCATTACACATTTTGAGTTTTTAATTGTAAATTCTCATAACAGCATGGCATTTAATAACAATTTCACAGAAGCAGCTGAAACCTAGAGTAGAGGCACTTGAGCCACTAAGCACAGCATTAAGAGCAACTCTTCTATGTCTATTAGCAGGTTCAACTCTACCCAGAAAGAGGCAGGCTGTTTTCATGACAACCCACAAAAGTAAGACACATGATCCACAACTAGAGCAGAAGGTTTTCATGTTCAGGATCCCT
Organism: Hoplostethus atlanticus; assembly: GCA_034670405.1. Lineage (NCBI taxonomy): Eukaryota > Metazoa > Chordata > Actinopteri > Trachichthyiformes > Trachichthyidae > Hoplostethus > Hoplostethus atlanticus. The sequence continues at coordinate 25,675 of JAXDDX010000577.1, forward strand.
AAGCTGATTTTCATGACGCCGTGGACTCCCATTTTAAGTGATTTGGCCCGAAGAACCCTTTAAAAGATCTGTTGATTTGCGTGTATTAAATTGCTTAAGTCATACTTGAACAATAACAGATTAAAAATGGTAAGATTAAAGCATGTTCAAATAATCACATATACTTTTTTTGTATCATGACAATTATTTCTAGTGAATTAAATAATAATGAAATTAAACAATTCCTCATGTTGTTGAGGACCTTCTCAAAGCCCCTCAATGATCCCTGGGGATTCTCTACTTTGAAAGCCACTGCTCTACTCCAGCAGTCATAGTGGCTGGATTAAAATACTTACTGGACAGATGTACAAGCAAACCACAGTGATTTTCAGGAAATTAAAAAAAGCTTTCAAATGAAAGTTTTTTTCCGGGGAAATGTGGCTAGCAATACAGAAAAATGCATCACCAAAAGCCCATATTTACCAGCACTTAACCTGTGGCTTATGTCAATATTCCAACTCTGCATATGTATCAATTTAAGTGCAAAGATGTAAATAATGTACCCATCATGTCAAATAATACAGATCTGTTATGGCAATAATGCATGACATTTTTGGTCCATCCTGTGAGACCTACAAAAATAAGACACATGATCTATACCAGAGTTCCTCAAATCCGGGTTTCGGGGTCCAGAGTGCTGCTGGTTTTCTCTCCTACCAGGAAGTTAAGTGCATTCACCTGGCATCCCAGGTCTTAATCAATCCCTGATTAGACAGCTAGAATGGAAACTACCTGGCAGATTAGAAAACCAGCAGTACTCTAGACCCCGAGGCCTGGATTTGAGGATCACTGATCTATACGTAGCAGATAATAAGTCCTTATGTGTAAAGAATTCATATGTTAGATGATAGTTTTGGCTGTACCGTGTCATACAGGGTCTTTGGTGTGCACATTGTCCATTACATCAATGATACAAAGTTGTTATAGCAATACTGAATGACATATCAATTCTGCAGGCTAGAGTCCACCCTGAGAAACCTACCAACATAAGTTTATTATCCATATGTAGTTGAAATTCAGTTTTGTGTAATCAATGTGCCTTGTTATGGAAAGACTGAGTTACATATCATTTTTGGTCTGACAGGCCTGAATCAATCCCAAGACCACTTCCAAGGTGAGACAAGAGTTATTCTTATGTAACAGAAATTAAAAAGGGTTATGTGTGAGGACTTCAACTGCTTTGTTTAATCGCTGGATTTGTTTTGGCAAGACTGATTCACACATCATTACCTGTATTAACAGGCGCAAGTCCACCTCGAGACAGGCAGGCAGGGTCCACACCCAGGCCAACCTACCAGGGTAAGACCACAATAAGTTCATAGTAGAAATTAAGTCCTTTGTGTTTTGTAACATTACGCAACTCTTTTAGCCAAGGTCAAGTTGTATACACATGGTAGAAATTAAATCTTTCTGTGATTCTCCATCTCATCATTCTCCCCACTTGACAACTGCTCCCTTCTTGCTACACACACAAAGCATTAGTTAGGACATTTTAAGAAAGATTATGTATATCACATGTAAAAAGCAGTCAAGTAAGGGATAATCTGCACAGAGGTGTTAAACACTTTCATCATGCAGTATAAAGGCAAATTATGTCACGACATACATTGGATTCATGGGATGGTTCGAGAAGCTCCCACTTCCGGGTCTGCAAAGTAAAATGTAAAAAATCCAGTTGGATTCATGTGCTTCAGAATGGAGGCAGAAACCTTGTTGTCGTTAGCTTCTTAAACTAATGGCAAAGTTTGCTTTAGCTAACAAGTGTGGGTTTTTCTCTGGTTTACAAAAACAACCACAGCAGAGAGGAAAGCATTTTAAAATTTTAACTGTGGCTCACTAAGGTTTTATCAGATCAAATTTCTTGTCAATCACAGAAAAGTCTGGCTGTGGGCAGCCATGTTGAAACATCACAACTAGGAAAATTCATGTTACATCTAGAATCCCAATTTACCTGACCTGTTTGTAATACTTGGTAGGGCGTTCATGTGCATTTCCTGGTGGGAAACTGGACCCGATAACACATGAACGGAACATTAGCCAAGCCCAGGGAAGAAAGTGTTGCCAAAAATCATCTCCAAAATATTGAAATCCTGTCTGTAAATGTATTAAATGCCATTGATATACTTAACCGCGATTTGTTGCTTCAGCATCCTCCTCAAGAGCCAGGGTCTGGCCAACTGGGCGGTTAGTTCCTGCTCAATGCACACGTAAGTTTTAAATGGGATAGCAAAATTCCTAGAATATTTCTGTATAATCATATTAATATAAATTTGCCTTACCATTCTGTTACTGCTTTTATATCAAACAGCTATTGAAAGAGCTGTACTGGAAGCCCTGAGTGAGGTGCAGCTCCAGCTCCAGCACCTAAGAGCCCTGGTACATACCCTACAGCCAGGAAGGGAAAGGAGGCTGCAGTTGCCACCTGAGGAGGACATTGATGTTCAGCTTCCTCTCCAGTCACTTCAAGATTTAGATGAACTTGAGGAGAAGCTGAATAACACCTCCAGAAAAAACAAGCTGGTGATAAATTCAATATGTATAGAGAGCAACAGCCTATTTCATAGCCTCTCTCGTGTGTATATCACTTCCTCTATACTGCATTAATCAACACAACACACAACACACTGTATTTTTACATGTCTTAACTTGAACATTACCTGCCGTGTTTCTTCTGAAACTATAGAAATTATAAGAAATTATAATAGTTTGGCATGGACAACTGACAGGATTTTTTATCTTGTTCATAAAGTGGGTGATCAGCTAATGGATCTTTTTTTCCCACAACCTGGGTCTTAATTCTGTAGTTTTTTGCCTCCCACCTAATTGGTCATGACAACACTTTTCTCATCTGCTTCATTGAAGAGACACAGGGTTATGAGTAAACAGCTTTAGAGTGGCGAAGTGGGGCAAAGAACAAAAACCACAGACAAGTCTAAAGTCCCTACAAGGACTTTCTGAATCTTCAATGAATTTAGCAGTCATCGAAGACATTAGTGATAACATTCCTCAGACAAATGACTGCATTTGTTTAGGAGACAAGAAAGAGAGACAGTTGTTGACAGGATTTGTAGCAATGAGATAAGGTTTAGGGGGCTAATGTTATAGGCTATTGATTGATTGATAACTTTATTGTCCTTTACGGAAATTCATTCTGTACCATACAGCAGTCCTCAGATAAATAACACACATCGCCAAAACAACAACAGCAGCAGCATATCGACGAATTCCCAACACAGCCTACAACAACTTGTGCAATGTCTACCAAGTACCACAACCAGTGTAACATCCACACCACAGCAGCAAGTTCACATCACAGTTTGTTCATAGCTGCAGTGTGTGCTAAATAAACAGTGGAAAAACTCCTCATAGGAGCTTTAAAATCAGTCCACTGTAACCCAATCATCTTAAACATATATTTGGAAGTCAAAAGAGCAATTTGTCTCTACAATGAAGCCGGTTTATAAAATGTTATCATAAACCAAAAGAATGATGTCAAAACCAACAGAAATAACACCTAGGTTTTAAAGAACTTGATGTTTTCTTTAATACCAACGGTGTCCTCTGAGCTAAAAGTGTAACATATTATCATAAAGCTGTAGATAATGGTCTACCACATATGTTCTTTATGTATATTCCTCATTCTAGCCTACATAGTCTATATTTGGTCAATCACAGTCACAACTTACAATTTATCTGTAGGACTCTGAGGCACAGAAATATTTCTGCAAATCCATTCTGAAGGAGAAAAAATTGGATATATAAGAATGTGCTTTAATATATGCAATCTGCTCCCATTATTGTGTTGCAGCTTTGAGTAATTGACATCAAAATACACCAGCTCTCACCCTGATCATCATAAATTTTGTTTTTCTCACAGATGTCAAAGCTGTCACTGAGCGGGGGCCATACAGCAAAAAAGGTTGTATGGAGGATCTGCCAGAAACTGTTTGCCCCCCATCTGGCTGTCCAACTCAATTGGTGTGGCCGTGGACACAAGAGAGGAGTGAGAGATTCCAGGGTCAAAGACCTTATAGTGTGTAAGTAGGACTGCCTACCAAGGCAATAAAAGATATGAGGTCTAACACACAATGCACATTAAATTGTAACGTAACTATACGTCTAATTATGTTTATGAATTGTACATGTAACTCTTTTCACCTGTAACCTCCCTCTTGGTGGGGAATCTCTGGGGTTCTTCAAAATATCTATAATACAGTTCTGCTTGGTTACACATTTATCTGGTTCTCAGGTTCACTAAATTCACTAGGTTGGGTAAGGAGATTGGCAGTAGCAACTCTACATGAGAGCAGTAAGACCTCCAGCACACACACGACCACTGGTTTAGAAAGGATAATAAAAAAATATATATTTATAAAAGTTTCTTCTGTTTCATTTCTCTGGTACACTTCCTTTTTTTTTTAACTCAAGGTTTTCATTAGAACCCAAATTGGCTTTACAACTCAAAATTACCAGCTCAAATATACCATGAAACCAAAATTAGGACAAATAAATGTACACAAATGTACAACATATACAAGAAAATTAAATGTGTTCACTGGTTGACCACTTTGGTTCAGTTATCAATTCTCAATAGTCTTTATTTTGAAGGTTCCTTTGAAGTTGTTAGTCAACCCTGAGTATCTTTAAAACAGCAGTTTTAAATCAGTTGGGCCCAACAAAAAAATAATCTGAGATCTCAGGGGAAAAAAAGTGTAAATAAATTGAATCCTCCTTAATTAAGTTTCCTTTGATTTGGTTCCTACCGCCCCCTTAGAACGACACAACATCCGAGTGTCAGTGTCTAGACAAGGTGAAGGCATCCACAGCGATGACGATCCGTACAGCAGACGAAGCAGCTCCACGTTGTCAACAGAAAGAATCCTCCCTCAAAAAAAACCCCATTTAACTGCCTTCCATAGTGTATCGTTACTCCCTCTACATTCTAACTTAACGATAACGTTAAGCTAATGTTACCTGCCATGTGGATATGCTGGTTTGCTAGTTCAACACTGCATGTGAAACCTAGAAAACACAAACGTACAGAAAAATCCTACAGAACTCTCTACATGCACATGCACATAAATGTTAACTTAGGTTGCAAGTTTTAGGTAAATTAACACAATTTTCTAATAAATTTAAAATAATTACCTGACTCCAGCAATGCTTAAGAAAACGGTGTGCGGTCCATCAAATAGGAGGAAGTCAATAAGCGGAAATGGCTTCTTCCGTTGTTTGTATAATTACAGCGGCACTGCATAAAACAAAGATTAAAAATAAAATTACTATCATAATTCTGAAACTGTGCCGATCTGTAGGTTGCTGATGCATGACATTGCATTTAAAATTGACCTAAAAATCATTATATTCACAGCATCAGCAGTGTGCAATGGGACCCTGGTGTGCTCAGAGGCAGAGGCAGAGAAGGTGTGTCAGGAGTGGCTGGCGAGTGACAGACTGCACCCAAGGAGGGGATAATGATTTAGTCCTGTTGGACACTATTTATTTATTAATTTATTTGTTGATTCATTCATTCATTAAAACAATACATGTTGGTTCATTGAGGCTATATGTTTCATTTGTTGATTGTTGTATGTTTAATACATTTTAAGAACTGATCTGCTTGTTTATTTGTCAACTCTCACACTACATTTAAGCCTATGAGGCATACCATAATATAATATAATACGTAATAGTCCTATAATGAATATTGCCATTTATGTAGGCAATGTGTAGGATATACATCGTGCCCCCGTCGGGCTGTACTGATGAAGATCGCGCAGAGAGCGGTGGAACGTTGGCGAAGCAGCGGTAAGCGACGTCTCCGCGACGTCTTGCCAATGGGCAAACGATCGCTACAGTACGTAGCACCTACTTTTCCTCATATGGCGCATCTACGTCGGCGCTACATCGCTGTGCTGTCTGGATCCACATTGGATAGCATCCAGTTGGAATCGTCAGGTTACGGTAGCCCTCATGGAAGGTCAAGAGTTTCCCACATTTGAAGACTTCACCAAATTTGTGTCTATAGAAGCAGAAATAGCATACAACCCAGTCACTTCTCTACATGCTCTTCACTCATCTGTCTCATCCCATGACAAAAGAAGCACAAAGGAAATAAAACCAATGTCTTCAACACTCAAACTGCAATAAATAGTGATAATCAAATATCAAGCAATGGAAAACCAAGGCCCCCCTGCATGTTATGCAAAGATAATACTCATCAACTCCACACTGTAAGCAATTGCTGTAGTTTTTACAGTAAAACCACACAGTAATTTCCCGTTTTATCAGTTAACAATATAATATTGTAGACTGCAATGCATCTTGGGCCAACGAACGATTACAGTTCAAATATTGTGAATTTTACAGTAAATTTAAGCAAACAATATACAACATCACGATTTACAGCTAGTAACGGTCTACACCAGTGGATTATGGGAGTGCCCGGTCTTCAGGTGGATTCTTATACAAGCTGTGCACTGTGACTTAAGCGGCATCGGGTACATGGATTAAAATAATATTTTACATTTATCAGACATAAAATAAGAAGACGACTGTCTCCAGACCTAATTGTTTTTTTTTTAAGTTGGGCATCCCGCTCTGTACATGCCCTGGCCAGTCTCATCTAGGCTGCCATTCTCAGTCATTGCACATTTTTCTTTTACAATTTGAGAAGGAATTTTCCTGTGAATCCTGTGAAGTACCAACTAGGTAATATTTCTGTTTCATTCCATGTTATGTTTTTTAACGTGCCCTTCCCTTGCACTGAACGTCATTTATACCGCAAAATAGGTACAAAAAGTTTTGGAATTGCTCCGGTAGATCGCCTCAGTCGGCAGTCGCGAACCCGGCTGCAATGTAATCTGTTGGGGCAAATGCGCTGATCAAAGTACGTCCACTAAAAGTACTTGTTTTTGCCACTGACAGGCTCAGATTGTTGTTGGAAGTGTCTGACAACATTACGGAAAGGGTCCCTACAGAGATAGATCTTTTTTTTAACCAGAAACAGAAGTCTGGCTCAAGGAGAAGTCTAGCTCTGAAATCTGAAAGATGAGGTGAGTTGTTGCAGAGGTTAAACAAAGGTTTCTGGTTATCTCTGTAGCAATCCTTTCCGTAATGCGCGAATAACAATCTGAGCCTGTCAGTGGCAAAAACAAGCACTTTTAGTGGAGGAGCAATTCCAAAACTTTTTGTACCAATTTTGCGGTATAAATGACAAATTTGTGCACATAGACCCCAGGTTTAAAAATACCGGAATTCCCCCATTTTGGCAAGATTAGACCCTTGGAACAAAGTACATTTTGTACAAAGTAGCCTATAAGTTTCACTGTGATGTCCTCCACAATTGGCAACACAAAGAAGCATCACTGTAGGTTCACTCTTCTCCAAAAGGTTATATCAATCTTGGAAAAGATGGATTCAGCGAAAAAGGGAAGATGATAATACAATACTTCTGCCAAAAACCAACAAACAAAGAGGTTTGGAGGGTGGAGCAACTGCTGTTGGCCCTTGTGTTATCCTCCTGTTGATGGTCCATTTCAAAGAGAGAACGGATGCACTCCTACAAGCCGATGTAAGTTTTAAATTCATCTACATCTTATGCATAAGATAATATTTTTATGATAATTTATAGGTGCCAAATGTTCAAAGTATGCGACCTGAAAGTGACATGACCTGAATGTGTTTTATATCTTTCAGGTATCAGCCACAGCCAGAGATGTGGAAGGATCAATTCTCCTGCCAGACTCACCAAGACTTGTTGTTCAAGGTAGTGTGCCCAATAAGACTCTTAAGATTATTGTAAGGACAGAGCCAGAATAACAATGTCTAGGCATATATTTTATATACATTAGTCTGGGTGGGAACTAGTCCATCAAAAAACTTGAAGGCAGGACCATTCAGAAATAGGCTGTGGATCTCATTCATCTATTGAGCTGTCTGTATTTTTATTTTTTTTACTTCAGCCATAATGTGGACACAGCTACTCCCTGAAATAAATTTGGTTGAATGCATTGTGACTGATTTCAGGCGACACAATGAATGCAGGCAAGTGGATGATAACAATTGAGAAGGAGGTGGTGATGTCGGTCAACTCCAACTTCGAGGCAGCGCTGGCAGCTTTGTTTGCCTCATTCTACACCTTCAAACTGCACTACCAAGAGGAGGCTTCATGTACCCTGGAATTCATACGGAGGTAAACAAAAAGATGCTGTTTTCATGCTGAGTTCCATTTGGGGGGGTGGGGCTTTAGCAGGTTAAGTGACTCAAGATATGTTGATAGGTTTGTCCAGCTCCTTTGTCAGAGAATAAACCCATAATACGAAGCCATTATTTGAACTGAGGTAGGCACACCTGTGAGGACACTTCAGACAACAAACACTATTTAAAAACTAAAAATACATGTGTTATTCTTTCTATATACTCAAGAAATATGTAAATTTGATCAAAAGATTGATATGGGACAGGATTACTGAAGGTCAGCTTTTATATCTGGTATTTACATTTATAATGACATCACATTTTTTAATCAGTCCCACAATTTTGGATTATTTTTGTTCAGAAACACACGGCTAATGTTAGATTCAGAAACATTTTAAAAATGTATCATTAAAATATCAGGGGACCATTATGTTTAATCATGTTTCTAAAACTTTGTCTGGATGTGCTCTTTGTTTCTACATATGTTTTGTTGGAATCAATCCACCCACTGGCTCCAAGACTGCCACAGCAGAGGTCATCAGCAAGAAGAGCGGAAAGGTAGTGCAGAAGAAGAGAAACACAATGAATGCACATGTATGTACTATCTAGTGTCTAGTTCCTCTTAGGCGTACATTTGTTTTCTTTTTATTTTAGTTAATTCTGACCTGCTCAAGTAAATTAAGTTTGTTACTGGGGTTGACCCTTTTTGTGTTTTACAACATAGGGGTTTAAAAATTACTGAATGTGCACTGAAATTGTATCATTATTGAGGAAGTAATGCTTTATGGATGTTTGAAATGTATCTAAAACTTTATTATTAACGGTATTGAGGTCAAAACATGCCAATGCCATTTTTGGGTTATATGTGCCAAGGAAAGGTGGCTAAGATACATTTACCAGTGCTAAGTAAGTATTCTGTCCTGTTTTATGGTGGGATTGTTTATTTTTAAATTGTAACTATTGAAGGTGTAGGTGCTAGGGGAAGGGTAGATATGTACCCAGTAAGTGGTTTGTGATGGAGTCATAATCTTGACACTAGTGGCATTATTCCCCCGAAACAATGGTGAATTTGTAGTATGGAAGCTTATTGAATGGGCTGTGCAGATGTGGATGGTTTTGTTACTGTTACTGCTGTACAGGGTTTTTATTAAACCATGTTTAAGAACATAATCTTTGTTGTGTTTTACTTGTTTTGGTAATGCAAATGTTTTAGGAACACAACCTGCAAAGTGCTGTTTAGGTTATGGGTTATAGAAAGATTACTTTAAAAAATACAGTACTTTATTGTTGTAAATTGTAGCTGTAAAATCGATTGTCATAGATTACTGTAAAAACACCTGCAACAGATCACTGTAATTTTTACAGTACAAAGACTATAAAAACAATTACAGTACTTTACCGGCAATTTGAGTTGCCAAGTAAATCCTGTAAATGTATGTACTGGTGATTACTGTAAAATAGAATTACAATAATATATTGTAATTAGATAATTGTACAACTACTGTAAAAATCCAACTAATTGCTGTTATTTTTTTACAGCAAATTATTGGAGTACATGTACCGTAAAATGTTGTAGTTCTAATTTACAGTAAACCAAAGTTATTTTACAGAATTTTATTGGCAACTTTATTGCCGGTAATTTACTGTAAATTCTACAATAAATCTTTTACAGTGCACAAGTACCCAGATTTCATGAGAAAGTCCCTCGAGGATCGACAAACATACGTGAAGGAAAATAGGCTGTGTTATGGATGTGTAAAACCAGGTCACAGCGCAAACGAATGTCGTCACCGCCACACTTGTGATGTATGCAAGAGAAGACACCCTACCTGTCTCCATGATGAAAACTATGGAAGAAGTGGAAGTAGAGAAACAGAAACTACGACCCGTACCATGTACACAGC
>JAXDDX010000578.1:0-35532 GCA_034670405.1 Hoplostethus atlanticus
ATTTTGTATCCCATTCTTTTGGGTGTTTTAGAATAGACAGTGCGACTCTTTATTTCAGTGGGGGACAGGTGCGTGAGGGGGTGGAGAGGCCGGGAGAGACGAGGAGGAGTCCCAGCCCTCGGCCTGTTTTTTAGAGGCCCAGAAAAACCACAGCACACCAAACAGCCACAGACCCGTCCAGACCCCCCAAAAGACAAGCGGCTCTGGATGGGGTCTTCCCTCACAACTGAACATTTTTATCTATTGATTTTAAAACCCGTGTCTTTTACCCTGCCATCTGCCTATTTTACACAGAATTTTTAAAATTGTTTAAAGTAGAGCAGGAGTTGCAGATTTTAACCAACCACTGTTCTCTTATGTTTGTTGTGCAGGAGGGGGGAGCTAGTGAGTCCAGTGCGAGGGTGCATTCGGCGAGCCCACAACAGGTTGGCGCAACTTAAAACCATTCCCGCTCTCCCGAACAGACCCCGGGGACCTGTCGTGGATGGTGGCTCATGAGATCCTCCCAGTCATGTCCGTTATGCACTCCCGGGGCATGTCATCGTTCTCAACCTGCCCTCGACCGGGTAGTGGCGCGCCCGAGTCGGTGAGGCATCGGCTCTGGGAGTGCAGCGCTGCTGTAGACCAGTGGGCAACGGCCGGCTCCCTACAAATTCCCGTGCTTACCAGCAGGGGAGGTCCCTACAGCAGGGTGAGCCAAAGGAATATACAGACAGTGGACTTTGTAAAACAGTGGCTCACCCTGGCCGCCACCAAAGACGCCACATGGACCTCCAGAAACCTGCTGGTAAGTAAGCACATGCAGATCCCCCCCGTGGCTGCGATCCGAAGTGCCGCAGCGGCGGTGCAGGCGGCCGTCGCTGCAGGCGGCAGGCCTAGGACGCAGCCACAAAGAAGAATCGCCTCTGTGCCCATTCGGACGAGGGAGTTGGAGCCCACACACAAAAGGGTCAAGGCAGCGGCGGCCTGGCTCTCCGGGTGAGGCAGGTCGGAAGGAGCAGAGGGGCGAGGGTCTCCTCTGAGCACCAGGAACAGGTTCCGAGAGACCAAATCTGTTCGGGAGTGCGGGATGAGTTTTTAACCTTGTTAGGGACTCACCCCGCTCCTGCACAAAGATAGAAAATGAAGAGACCTTTTAGCATGTGTTTTGTTGTGTTTTAATTCTGCACTCCCTTTTAAATGACACTTTGAAAACAGTTCGTTTTAGACACCTCAAAAAACACTTACACTGACATACACAAGAACACTACAATCTTTTAAAATGTCTTTCATCTGTAAGCCGTTTTAAAACAAATGCTTTTATTGTTTTGAACTGAAGAATGTGGTTTTACAGATTATTGATATTTATTTGACTGTTTTATGTATTTGATTGTTTTATTCTTTGAAGATGTGTATGTTTTTTATGATGTTTATTTACAAAAGTTTTGTGTATTTATATGAATTCACATAGTGTATGTACTAAATGAACATGTGTCAATAAATTTTTTTCGAAAGAAAAAAAATCTGTTCTTATCAGTTTAATATCTGATACGTCCTCTATAAGGGGACTTTGTATTAAATGCATTTTTAGCATCAGGAGTCGAAAAAGGGGCTTGCTCTGTTCGCTCCACGCATCGACCCGGTATTGCACTGCCGCTGGGAACGGTGCACCCTTCTCTCGCCTTGTGGAAAAACAAAAAAAGAATCTCTGCTGCTTTCTCTCATTTCCCCCCACCCCCCATCTCATTGTCTCTCTCCCCCCATTGGCTCGAGTTGGTGGGGTCGAGTGTGAGCAAAGGTGTGGCCTGTCATTTGCTTACAGAGGGCCAAACGCAGCGTACCGTCAAGCTGTTGACTGAGGCGACTGAGGCCTTTGGCCGCTCTTGGGCTCAAGCGCTATACTTTCTCTGATTTCTCTTCAAAACGTATAAGTCTTTCGCCTTTTACTAAAGACTTCCGTGGAGAGGAACATCAGCGAGTTAGACCTATTTTTGGCAGGCTTTGCCGTCTGGCTGAGCCTTGTACAACGTTTAAAGCAAATAATCGACCGGGTCGACGAGTACGACCCAGACCTCTGGGGGGGCGGGGCGTGCCAAACACTGGTCGTTCTTGGACACGGTGAAATACTGTGGCCCCCCAACAAGAGCGGGCTGTGGTCAGTGGGCGGGCGTAGGTTGCAAACGATAATGGGGTTATCGCTTCTCGGCCTTTTGGCTAAGATCAAGTGTAGTATCTGTTCTTATCAGTTTAATATCTGATACGTCCTCTATAAGGGGACTTTGTATTAAATGCATTTTTAGCATCAGGAGTCGAAAAAGGGGCTTGCTCCGTTCGCTCCACGCATCGACCCGGTATTGCACTGCCGCTGGGAACGGTGCACCCTTCTCTCGCCTTGTGGAAAAACAAAAAAAGAATCTCTGCTGCTTTCTCTCATTTCCCCCCCCCCCCCATCTCATTGTCTCTCTCCCCCCATTGGCTCGAGTTGGTGGGGTCGAGTGTGAGCAAAGGTGTGGCCTGTCATTTGCTTACAGAGGGCCAAACGCAGCGTACCGTCAAGCTGTTGACTGAGGCGACTGAGGCCTTTGGCCGCTCTTGGGCTCAAGCGCTATACTTTCTCTGATTTCTCTTCAAAACGTATAAGTCTTTCGCCTTTTACTAAAGACTTCCGTGGAGAGGAACATCAGCGAGTTAGACCTATTTTTGGCAGGCTTTGCCGTCTGGCTGAGCCTTGTACAACGTTTAAAGCAAATAATCGACCGGGTCGACGAGTACGACCCAGACCTCTGGGGGGGCGGGGCGTGCCAAACACTGGTCGTTCTTGGACACGGTGAAATACTGTGGCCCCCCAACAAGAGCGGGCTGTGGTCAGTGGGCGGGCGTAGGTTGCAAACGATAATGGGGTTATCGCTTCTCGGCCTTTTGGCTAAGATCAAGTGTAGTATCTGTTCTTATCAGTTTAATATCTGATACGTCCTCTATAAGGGGACTTTGTATTAAATGCATTTTTAGCATCAGGAGTCGAAAAAGGGGCTTGCTCCGTTCGCTCCACGCATCGACCCGGTATTGCACTGCCGCTGGGAACGGTGCACCCTTCTCTCGCCTTGTGGAAAAACAAAAAAAGAATCTCTGCTGCTTTCTCTCATTTCCCCCCCCCCCCCATCTCATTGTCTCTCTCCCCCCATTGGCTCGAGTTGGTGGGGTCGAGTGTGAGCAAAGGTGTGGCCTGTCATTTGCTTACAGAGGGCCAAACGCAGCGTACCGTCAAGCTGTTGACTGAGGCGACTGAGGCCTTTGGCCGCTCTTGGGCTCAAGCGCTATACTTTCTCTGATTTCTCTTCAAAACGTATAAGTCTTTCGCCTTTTACTAAAGACTTCCGTGGAGAGGAACATCAGCGAGTTAGACCTATTTTTGGCAGGCTTTGCCGTCTGGCTGAGCCTTGTACAACGTTTAAAGCAAATAATCGACCGGGTCGACGAGTACGACCCAGACCTCTGGGGGGGCGGGGCGTGCCAAACACTGGTCGTTCTTGGACACGGTGAAATACTGTGGCCCCCCAACAAGAGCGGGCTGTGGTCAGTGGGCGGGCGTAGGTTGCAAACGATAATGGGGTTATCGCTTCTCGGCCTTTTGGCTAAGATCAAGTGTAGTATCTGTTCTTATCAGTTTAATATCTGATACGTCCTCTATAAGGGGACTTTGTATTAAATGCATTTTTAGCATCAGGAGTCGAAAAAGGGGCTTGCTCCGTTCGCTCCACGCATCGACCCGGTATTGCACTGCCGCTGGGAACGGTGCACCCTTCTCTCGCCTTGTGGAAAAACAAAAAAAGAATCTCTGCTGCTTTCTCTCATTTCCCCCCCCCCCCCCATCTCATTGTCTCTCTCCCCCCATTGGCTCGAGTTGGTGGGGTCGAGTGTGAGCAAAGGTGTGGCCTGTCATTTGCTTACAGAGGGCCAAACGCAGCGTACCGTCAAGCTGTTGACTGAGGCGACTGAGGCCTTTGGCCGCTCTTGGGCTCAAGCGCTATACTTTCTCTGATTTCTCTTCAAAACGTATAAGTCTTTCGCCTTTTACTAAAGACTTCCGTGGAGAGGAACATCAGCGAGTTAGACCTATTTTTGGCAGGCTTTGCCGTCTGGCTGAGCCTTGTACAACGTTTAAAGCAAATAATCGACCGGGTCGACGAGTACGACCCAGACCTCTGGGGGGGCGGGGCGTGCCAAACACTGGTCGTTCTTGGACACGGTGAAATACTGTGGCCCCCCAACAAGAGCGGGCTGTGGTCAGTGGGCGGGCGTAGGTTGCAAACGATAATGGGGTTATCGCTTCTCGGCCTTTTGGCTAAGATCAAGTGTAGTATCTGTTCTTATCAGTTTAATATCTGATACGTCCTCTATAAGGGGACTTTGTATTAAATGCATTTTTAGCATCAGGAGTCGAAAAAGGGGCTTGCTCCGTTCGCTCCACGCATCGACCCGGTATTGCACTGCCGCTGGGAACGGTGCACCCTTCTCTCGCCTTGTGGAAAAACAAAAAAAGAATCTCTGCTGCTTTCTCTCATTTCCCCCCCCCCCCATCTCATTGTCTCTCTCCCCCCATTGGCTCGAGTTGGTGGGGTCGAGTGTGAGCAAAGGTGTGGCCTGTCATTTGCTTACAGAGGGCCAAACGCAGCGTACCGTCAAGCTGTTGACTGAGGCGACTGAGGCCTTTGGCCGCTCTTGGGCTCAAGCGCTATACTTTCTCTGATTTCTCTTCAAAACGTATAAGTCTTTCGCCTTTTACTAAAGACTTCCGTGGAGAGGAACATCAGCGAGTTAGACCTATTTTTGGCAGGCTTTGCCGTCTGGCTGAGCCTTGTACAACGTTTAAAGCAAATAATCGACCGGGTCGACGAGTACGACCCAGACCTCTGGGGGGGCGGGGCGTGCCAAACACTGGTCGTTCTTGGACACGGTGAAATACTGTGGCCCCCCAACAAGAGCGGGCTGTGGTCAGTGGGCGGGCGTAGGTTGCAAACGATAATGGGGTTATCGCTTCTCGGCCTTTTGGCTAAGATCAAGTGTAGTATCTGTTCTTATCAGTTTAATATCTGATACGTCCTCTATAAGGGGACTTTGTATTAAATGCATTTTTAGCATCAGGAGTCGAAAAAGGGGCTTGCTCCGTTCGCTCCACGCATCGACCCGGTATTGCACTGCCGCTGGGAACGGTGCACCCTTCTCTCGCCTTGTGGAAAAACAAAAAAAGAATCTCTGCTGCTTTCTCTCATTTCCCCCCCCCCCCATCTCATTGTCTCTCTCCCCCCATTGGCTCGAGTTGGTGGGGTCGAGTGTGAGCAAAGGTGTGGCCTGTCATTTGCTTACAGAGGGCCAAACGCAGCGTACCGTCAAGCTGTTGACTGAGGCGACTGAGGCCTTTGGCCGCTCTTGGGCTCAAGCGCTATACTTTCTCTGATTTCTCTTCAAAACGTATAAGTCTTTCGCCTTTTACTAAAGACTTCCGTGGAGAGGAACATCAGCGAGTTAGACCTATTTTTGGCAGGCTTTGCCGTCTGGCTGAGCCTTGTACAACGTTTAAAGCAAATAATCGACCGGGTCGACGAGTACGACCCAGACCTCTGGGGGGGCGGGGCGTGCCAAACACTGGTCGTTCTTGGACACGGTGAAATACTGTGGCCCCCCAACAAGAGCGGGCTGTGGTCAGTGGGCGGGCGTAGGTTGCAAACGATAATGGGGTTATCGCTTCTCGGCCTTTTGGCTAAGATCAAGTGTAGTATCTGTTCTTATCAGTTTAATATCTGATACGTCCTCTATAAGGGGACTTTGTATTAAATGCATTTTTAGCATCAGGAGTCGAAAAAGGGGCTTGCTCCGTTCGCTCCACGCATCGACCCGGTATTGCACTGCCGCTGGGAACGGTGCACCCTTCTCTCGCCTTGTGGAAAAACAAAAAAAGAATCTCTGCTGCTTTCTCTCATTTCCCCCCCCCCCCCCATCTCATTGTCTCTCTCCCCCCATTGGCTCGAGTTGGTGGGGTCGAGTGTGAGCAAAGGTGTGGCCTGTCATTTGCTTACAGAGGGCCAAACGCAGCGTACCGTCAAGCTGTTGACTGAGGCGACTGAGGCCTTTGGCCGCTCTTGGGCTCAAGCGCTATACTTTCTCTGATTTCTCTTCAAAACGTATAAGTCTTTCGCCTTTTACTAAAGACTTCCGTGGAGAGGAACATCAGCGAGTTAGACCTATTTTTGGCAGGCTTTGCCGTCTGGCTGAGCCTTGTACAACGTTTAAAGCAAATAATCGACCGGGTCGACGAGTACGACCCAGACCTCTGGGGGGGCGGGGCGTGCCAAACACTGGTCGTTCTTGGACACGGTGAAATACTGTGGCCCCCCAACAAGAGCGGGCTGTGGTCAGTGGGCGGGCGTAGGTTGCAAACGATAATGGGGTTATCGCTTCTCGGCCTTTTGGCTAAGATCAAGTGTAGTATCTGTTCTTATCAGTTTAATATCTGATACGTCCTCTATAAGGGGACTTTGTATTAAATGCATTTTTAGCATCAGGAGTCGAAAAAGGGGCTTGCTCCGTTCGCTCCACGCATCGACCCGGTATTGCACTGCCGCTGGGAACGGTGCACCCTTCTCTCGCCTTGTGGAAAAACAAAAAAAGAATCTCTGCTGCTTTCTCTCATTTCCCCCCCCCCCCATCTCATTGTCTCTCTCCCCCCATTGGCTCGAGTTGGTGGGGTCGAGTGTGAGCAAAGGTGTGGCCTGTCATTTGCTTACAGAGGGCCAAACGCAGCGTACCGTCAAGCTGTTGACTGAGGCGACTGAGGCCTTTGGCCGCTCTTGGGCTCAAGCGCTATACTTTCTCTGATTTCTCTTCAAAACGTATAAGTCTTTCGCCTTTTACTAAAGACTTCCGTGGAGAGGAACATCAGCGAGTTAGACCTATTTTTGGCAGGCTTTGCCGTCTGGCTGAGCCTTGTACAACGTTTAAAGCAAATAATCGACCGGGTCGACGAGTACGACCCAGACCTCTGGGGGGGCGGGGCGTGCCAAACACTGGTCGTTCTTGGACACGGTGAAATACTGTGGCCCCCCAACAAGAGCGGGCTGTGGTCAGTGGGCGGGCGTAGGTTGCAAACGATAATGGGGTTATCGCTTCTCGGCCTTTTGGCTAAGATCAAGTGTAGTATCTGTTCTTATCAGTTTAATATCTGATACGTCCTCTATAAGGGGACTTTGTATTAAATGCATTTTTAGCATCAGGAGTCGAAAAAGGGGCTTGCTCCGTTCGCTCCACGCATCGACCCGGTATTGCACTGCCGCTGGGAACGGTGCACCCTTCTCTCGCCTTGTGGAAAAACAAAAAAAGAATCTCTGCTGCTTTCTCTCATTTCCCCCCCCCCCCCCATCTCATTGTCTCTCTCCCCCCATTGGCTCGAGTTGGTGGGGTCGAGTGTGAGCAAAGGTGTGGCCTGTCATTTGCTTACAGAGGGCCAAACGCAGCGTACCGTCAAGCTGTTGACTGAGGCGACTGAGGCCTTTGGCCGCTCTTGGGCTCAAGCGCTATACTTTCTCTGATTTCTCTTCAAAACGTATAAGTCTTTCGCCTTTTACTAAAGACTTCCGTGGAGAGGAACATCAGCGAGTTAGACCTATTTTTGGCAGGCTTTGCCGTCTGGCTGAGCCTTGTACAACGTTTAAAGCAAATAATCGACCGGGTCGACGAGTACGACCCAGACCTCTGGGGGGGCGGGGCGTGCCAAACACTGGTCGTTCTTGGACACGGTGAAATACTGTGGCCCCCCAACAAGAGCGGGCTGTGGTCAGTGGGCGGGCGTAGGTTGCAAACGATAATGGGGTTATCGCTTCTCGGCCTTTTGGCTAAGACAGCGATCACCCCCTTGGTCGGTTAAAGCATTATCTGTTTTGTGGTAGTGTTTTACCGAGCCGCAGGAGGATATTGCCTCTTTCTTTTGTGGAGAAAACAATCTGTGCCTAGTGATTGTAAAACCCATAAAGGAAGACCATTGGCTCGGAGGACTGCTTACCTGCACTCTGACGGAGAACATCTGACCAGGCCAACCAAGCAGAAGGTAAGTGTTTTAGTTATTTATTGTTTTAGCCTTTTACAGTGTTTTGGACCCTGCAGGTTTACCTGCAGTTTTATTGTCTTAGCCCTTGTGTGTTTTTCTTAGCTTTTAGCTTTTAGCTGTGGGGCCTCCACCATGTCGGCTGCCCATGCCGGCATGCGGAGGCACCACAGCGTGCGTTTTAACTTTAAGGAAAAAGATGGTAGGCTCCTGGAGATGTCCAGACTGGACTTCTCCAGGAAGCTCATACAAAAGACCTTAGGTTTTACGGCAATGGACTTGAACTGCATTTTAACTCTCCCTTTTAACAAGGGATTTGATGTTAGTTTTGTGTCTGCGTTTGTTTTTGGCAAGTTTTGGACGAAGTTTGAAGATGTGAAGGCCCAGTTTTCAGCATTTGACGTGGAGAAACTGACTGACAATGCCGTGAAAGTGGTCATTGTCAGGATGTTCAATGAAACGGTAAATGCTGATGATATTTGTGTGTGGCTAAACAGATATTGCACGGTGAAAGGCCAGGCTACCAAAGTGAGAGATGTGGATGGCATTTGGAACTGTGCCTGGAGGGTTCCTGTCCAGCAATGGCAGGACCCCCAGGGCTACCAAGGCCTGAAACATCTGCCATCCATGGTAGTTTTGGGTGAAAACCGAGGCTACATCCATTACCAGGGTCAGCCCAAGCTCTGCCGCAAGTGTGGTGAGCATGGGCACCTGGTAGAAGCATGCCAAAAAATTATGTGTGGGAAATGCAGAGAAATTGGGCACACTTTTGAAGAGTGCACCAATGGCAGAAAGTGCAACCTCTGTGGAGAGTCAAACCACCTCTTCAGAGATTGCCCAAAATCTTTTGCCAACAAGCTAAAGTCTGCCAGAAAAGGTAGAACAAAATGGAGGGAAAGAAACGGCAGTTAGAGAGCTAATTGGAGAGGCTGGGCCAAAAAATTCGAATCTCCCTGCCAAATCCTGTGGTTGGTGGAGAGGAGTCAGGTGAGGCGGGAGAAGGGGAGGGGCCTGTTATTGCCCCACCAATGGAGTGTGCCAAAGGGGGTGGGGCAATGCAGGTGGGGGGCGGAGCCGAGCCCAACACCACGGCTGAGTCGGAAAATACCACCAGCAGCTTACTCACCGTAAGCGAGCGCCACCAGTCAACAGGCGACAGCTCTGACCCCTCCCTCCCCGAGGCCCAGCAAGGCAAGAGGCCTGCATCGGAGTTGTCCTCCGGGACTCCTCGAGCCTCGGAGAAGCGGGGAAGAGCTGCGCACTCCTCAGACAGCTCGTCTGTGGAGGAGTCCAGAGTCTTCCCCCCCAATTCCCCCAATCAGGTCTCTTTTTTGAAGGTAGCTCTACAATCAACCCCTAAGGAGTCGGCATTGGACGTGAGACTATCGCCACGTCCGAAGGTCAGACTCCGGAAAGGGAATGGAGCTCGAGCCCGTTCCCTCTCCCCCATAGAGGTGAAGGAGGAGCTCCATTCACAGCTAGTTGATTAACTGCTGTTTTAAATTTCTGTTTTTTATCCCATTTCGTAGGGTGTTTTTAGAACTAGACAGTGCGACTCTTTTATTTCCAGTGGGGGACCAGGTGCGTGAGGTGGTGGAGAGGCCCGGGGAGAGACGAGGAGGAGTCCCAGACCTCAGCCTGTTTTTAGAGGACAGACACACCACACCGCACACCACACACGCCACAGCCCCGTCCAGAGCCCCCAAGACAACGCGGCTCTGGATGGGGTCTTACCTCACGACACTGAACATTTTATCTATTGATCTGAAAACACCCGTGTCTTTTAGCCTGCCATCTGCCCATGATTTTACACAGACATTTTTAAAATTGTTTAAAGTAGAGCAGGAGTTGCAGATTTTAACCAACCACTGTTCTCTTATGTTTGTTGTGCAGGAGCGGGAGCTAGTGAGTCCAGTGCGAGGGCTAGCATTCGGCGAGCCCACAACAGGTTGGCGCAACTTGAACCATCCCGCTCTCCCGAACAGACTCCGGGACCTGTCGTGGATGGTGGCTCATGAGATCCTCCCAGTCAGGTCCATTATGCACTCCCGGGGCATGTCATCGTTCTCAACCTGCCCTCGACCGGGTAGTGGCGCGCCCGAGTCGGTGAGGCATCTGCTCTGGGAGTGCAGCGCTGCTGTAGACCAGTGGGCAACGGCCGGCTCCCTACAAATTCCCGTGCTTACCAGCAGGGGAGGTCCCTACAGCAGGGTGAGCCAAAGGAATATACAGACAGTGGACTTTGTAAAACAGTGGCTCACCCTGGCCGCCACCAAAGACGCCACATGGACCTCCAGAAACCTGCTGGTAAGTAAGCACATGCAGATCCCCCCCGTGGCTGCGATCCGAGGGGCCGCAGCGGCGGTGCAGGCGGCCGTCGCTGCAGGCGGCAGGCCTAGGACGCAGCCACAAAGAAGAATCGCCTCTGTGCCCATTCGGACGAGGGAGTTGGAGCCCACACACAAAAGGGTCAAGGCAGCGGCGGCCTGGCTCTCCGGGTGAGGCAGGGAAGGAGCAGAGGGGCGAGGGTCTCCTCTGAGCACCAGGAACAGGTTCCGAGAGACCAAATCTGTTCAGGAGTGCGGGATGAGTTTTTAACCTTGTTAGGGACTCACCCCGCTCCTGCACAAAGATAGAAAATGAAGAGACCTTTTAGCATGTGTTTTGTTGTGTTTTAATTCTGCACTCCCTTTTAAATGACACTTTGAAAACAGTTCGTTTTAGACACCTCAAAAAACACTTACACTGACATACACAAGAAAACTACAATCTTTTAAAATGTCTTTCATCTGTAAGCCGTTTTAAAACAAATGCTTTTATTGTTTTGAACTGAAGAATGTGGTTTTACAGATTATTGATATTTATTTGACTGTTTTATGTATTTGGTTGTTTTATTCTTTGAAGATGTGTATGTTTTTTATGATGTTTATTTACAAAAGTTTTGTGTATTTATATGAATTCACATAGTGTATGTACTAAATGAACATGTGTCAATAAATTTTTTTCGAAAGAAAAAAAATCTGTTCTTATCAGTTTAATATCTGATACGTCCTCTATAAGGGGACTTTGTATTAAATGCATTTTTAGCATCAGGAGTCGAAAAAGGGGCTTGCTCCGTTCGCTCCACGCATCGACCCGGTATTGCACTGCCGCTGGGAACGGTGCACCCTTCTCTCGCCTTGTGGAAAAACAAAAAAAGAATCTCTGCTGCTTTCTCTCATTTCCCCCCCCCCCCCATCTCATTGTCTCTCTCCCCCCATTGGCTCGAGTTGGTGGGGTCGAGTGTGAGCAAAGGTGTGGCCTGTCATTTGCTTACAGAGGGCCAAACGCAGCGTACCGTCAAGCTGTTGACTGAGGCGACTGAGGCCTTTGGCCGCTCTTGGGCTCAAGCGCTATACTTTCTCTGATTTCTCTTCAAAACGTATAAGTCTTTCGCCTTTTACTAAAGACTTCCGTGGAGAGGAACATCAGCGAGTTAGACCTATTTTTGGCAGGCTTTGCCGTCTGGCTGAGCCTTGTACAACGTTTAAAGCAAATAATCGACCGGGTCGACGAGTACGACCCAGACCTCTGGGGGGGCGGGGCGTGCCAAACACTGGTCGTTCTTGGACACGGTGAAATACTGTGGCCCCCCAACAAGAGCGGGCTGTGGTCAGTGGGCGGGCGTAGGTTGCAAACGATAATGGGGTTATCGCTTCTCGGCCTTTTGGCTAAGATCAAGTGTAGTATCTGTTCTTATCAGTTTAATATCTGATACGTCCTCTATAAGGGGACTTTGTATTAAATGCATTTTTAGCATCAGGAGTCGAAAAAGGGGCTTGCTCCGTTCGCTCCACGCATCGACCCGGTATTGCACTGCCGCTGGGAACGGTGCACCCTTCTCTCGCCTTGTGGAAAAACAAAAAAAGAATCTCTGCTGCTTTCTCTCATTCCCCCCCCGCCCATCTCATTGTCTCTCTCCCCCCATTGGCTCGAGTTGGTGGGGTCGAGTGTGAGCAAAGGTGTGGCCTGTCATTTGCTTACAGAGGCAAGCGCGGATTTGCGGGGTGGCAAGGGGTGGCCGTGGCCACCCTGGACTGAAGCCTGGCCACCCTATTGGCCACCCCAGTCGTAATTGCCTTTTGGGGGCATTTTTCTTGGGCAGAATAATGTTTCTTTTAGAGGCGG
This sequence comes from Hoplostethus atlanticus, assembly GCA_034670405.1. Classification (NCBI taxonomy): domain Eukaryota; kingdom Metazoa; phylum Chordata; class Actinopteri; order Trachichthyiformes; family Trachichthyidae; genus Hoplostethus; species Hoplostethus atlanticus. Next base: position 12,242 of record JAXDDX010000578.1, read on the forward strand.
AACCATTTCTGTACAGCCGCAACACACCTGGGATGCATCTTAGTGCGCGAGTGTCTCTGGAGACTTGACTTTACAACTGGCAAGTCCAGTAAACCACCCAATGATCAGTGTTGGGCAGTAGCGTCGCTACGGCGTTACTAGTTCAACTACATTTCTCAGTAGCGTCGCTGTTTTCTGAATCAAATAACTTTTCAGTATCGAAGCTCTTTTATTGATCAAGTAGTGCGGTAGCGTCCACACAAGCTACATTTCCCCAAGCATTCCTGAAGCTGAAGCGCAGCGGAGCTTTCTGCTGGTCTGAAATAAAACTGCTAAGGATCAGTAAGAGACGTCACCGCCATACACGGACCTGTATGTGTAGCCGACAGAAGCACTTCCGCATGACGGTGACATCACGTACCAATCCTTGGGCTGATGCCTGCGACTTGTCTGCTGCAGGCGAATACAGACCCGCGAGCTTGAGTTTACTTGATGGAAAGAAGGCAGAGGGTGAGGACGGAGAGGAATTGATCCCGAGGGAGTCGCCGTGGCCGTACCTCGAGCTAATACATGAGTTTAAGTTAAACAACAGAGAAAAATGATGCGTTCAGGTGCTCACTGTGCAACCCCAAGGAGAAGCTGCTCTCAACTTCCAAGACCTCAAACACTAATTTAATAAACAATTGAACTGAACATTGTTTGCCTGCCTATCTGTTTGACTGATCAGCAGTGACTTGGAATGAAGTTGGTTCAATGTAAAAATAAATCTTGTAGCTTAGCTCACTACACTTTCCAAGTAGCTTGCCCAACACTGCAAATGATTACATGTAAGCTAATAATATCAGAAGGAAGATTGCTTTTCGACTGTATCTATTTAGCAAAGTTTAAGTGTGGAGTCTAGACGAGCACAGTCCCTGGCCTTAGATGGTTTTGTGAATCGCTTTGCTACAAACCACAATAATAACAACAATAATAATCGCAGAATACAGCTGTTGTAAGCTGAATGCGTGACACAGTCATGTCATATGTATATGTTGCAGACAGGGGGAATATTATTGCCTTTGAGCATTAGTTTGAGACAGGTGGATCAAAAAGAAAATACATTATTGCCTTTGTAATAAGTATAATGTTGGCATTATAGAGTTTTTGCAATTATATAATTTGTGTTTTGACAATGAATAATAAGTTTAAGAATAAGAATAATTATAATAAGAATTATAATAAGAATAAGAAGTTTACTTTTTTAGTGCTAGCTCAGAGGGCCAGTTTGTGAAACAGACCTCAAATGTAAAAGATGATGAACATCTGTCTCAGAACAGTAGTAATACTGTGTAGCTTGGGACATTTGTACTTTGTCCCTATAGTGTAAGCTTCTTTGTTACTTTACCTGCAGGAATAAGAAAACAATGTTGGATACACTGAATATTATTTGATCTATTCCACCACTGCCTGAATTCTAAATAATGTAGAGTTATGTGTTGTAGGTGCCTTCTAGTTAGACGCATTTTTATGTTCATATAATAGTGATTTCTGTGCCACCCCAAAATGACCACTGGTCCCATCCTGGCCACCCCATTGAAAATTGCCTGGCTCCGCCACTGTACAGAGGGCCAAACGCAGCGTACCGTCAAGCTGTTGACTGAGGCGACTGAGGCCTTTGGCCGCTCTTGGGCTCAAGCGCTATACTTTCTCAGATTTCTCTTCAAAACGTATAAGTCTTTCGCCTTTTACTAAAGACTTCCGTGGAGAGGAACATCAGCGAGTTAGACCTATTTTTGGCAGGCTTTGCCGTCTGGCTGAGCCTTGTACAACGTTTAAAGCAAATAATCGACCGGGTCGACGAGTACGACCCAGACCTCTGGGGGGGCGGGGCGTGCCAAACACTGGTCGTTCTTGGACACGGTGAAATACTGTGGCCCCCCAACAAGAGCGGGCTGTGGTCAGTGGGCGGGCGTAGGTTGCAAACGATAATGGGGTTATCGCTTCTCGGCCTTTTGGCTAAGATCAAGTGTAGTATCTGTTCTTATCAGTTTAATATCTGATACGTCCTCTATAAGGGGACTTTGTATTAAATGTATTTTTAGCATCAGGAGTCGAAAAAGGGGCTTGCTCCGTTCGCTCCACGCATCGACCCGGTATTGCACTGCCGCTGGGAACGGTGCACCCTTCTCTCGCCTTGTGGAAAAACAAAAAAAGAATCTCTGCTGCTTTCTCTCATTTCCCCCCCCCCCCCCCCATCTCATTGTCTCTCTCCCCCCATTGGCTCGAGTTGGTGGGGTCGAGTGTGAGCAAAGGTGTGGCCTGTCATTTGCTTACAGAGGGCCAAACGCAGCGTACCGTCAAGCTGTTGACTGAGGCGACTGAGGCCTTTGGCCGCTCTTGGGCTCAAGCGCTATACTTTCTCTGATTTCTCTTCAAAACGTATAAGTCTTTCGCCTTTTACTAAAGACTTCCGTGGAGAGGAACATCAGCGAGTTAGACCTATTTTTGGCAGGCTTTGCCGTCTGGCTGAGCCTTGTACAACGTTTAAAGCAAATAATCGACCGGGTCGACGAGTACGACCCAGACCTCTGGGGGGGCGGGGCGTGCCAAACACTGGTCGTTCTTGGACACGGTGAAATACTGTGGCCCCCCAACAAGAGCGGGCTGTGGTCAGTGGGCGGGCGTAGGTTGCAAACGATAATGGGGTTATCGCTTCTCGGCCTTTTGGCTAAGATCAAGTGTAGTATCTGTTCTTATCAGTTTAATATCTGATACGTCCTCTATAAGGGGACTTTGTATTAAATGCATTTTTAGCATCAGGAGTCGAAAAAGGGGCTTGCTCCGTTCGCTCCACGCATCGACCCGGTATTGCACTGCCGCTGGGAACGGTGCACCCTTCTCTCGCCTTGTGGAAAAACAAAAAAAGAATCTCTGCTGCTTTCTCTCATTTCCCCCCCCCCCCATCTCATTGTCTCTCTCCCCCCATTGGCTCGAGTTGGTGGGGTCGAGTGTGAGCAAAGGTGTGGCCTGTCATTTGCTTACAGAGGGCCAAACGCAGCGTACCGTCAAGCTGTTGACTGAGGCGACTGAGGCCTTTGGCCGCTCTTGGGCTCAAGCGCTATACTTTCTCTGATTTCTCTTCAAAACGTATAAGTCTTTCGCCTTTTACTAAAGACTTCCGTGGAGAGGAACATCAGCGAGTTAGACCTATTTTTGGCAGGCTTTGCCGTCTGGCTGAGCCTTGTACAACGTTTAAAGCAAATAATCGACCGGGTCGACGAGTACGACCCAGACCTCTGGGGGGGCGGGGCGTGCCAAACACTGGTCGTTCTTGGACACGGTGAAATACTGTGGCCCCCCAACAAGAGCGGGCTGTGGTCAGTGGGCGGGCGTAGGTTGCAAACGATAATGGGGTTATCGCTTCTCGGCCTTTTGGCTAAGATCAAGTGTAGTATCTGTTCTTATCAGTTTAATATCTGATACGTCCTCTATAAGGGGACTTTGTATTAAATGCATTTTTAGCATCAGGAGTCGAAAAAGGGGCTTGCTCCGTTCGCTCCACGCATCGACCCGGTATTGCACTGCCGCTGGGAACGGTGCACCCTTCTCTCGCCTTGTGGAAAAACAAAAAAAGAATCTCTGCTGCTTTCTCTCATTTCCCCCCCCCCCCATCTCATTGTCTCTCTCCCCCCATTGGCTCGAGTTGGTGGGGTCGAGTGTGAGCAAAGGTGTGGCCTGTCATTTGCTTACAGAGGGCCAAACGCAGCGTACCGTCAAGCTGTTGACTGAGGCGACTGAGGCCTTTGGCCGCTCTTGGGCTCAAGCGCTATACTTTCTCTGATTTCTCTTCAAAACGTATAAGTCTTTCGCCTTTTACTAAAGACTTCCGTGGAGAGGAACATCAGCGAGTTAGACCTATTTTTGGCAGGCTTTGCCGTCTGGCTGAGCCTTGTACAACGTTTAAAGCAAATAATCGACCGGGTCGACGAGTACGACCCAGACCTCTGGGGGGGCGGGGCGTGCCAAACACTGGTCGTTCTTGGACACGGTGAAATACTGTGGCCCCCCAACAAGAGCGGGCTGTGGTCAGTGGGCGGGCGTAGGTTGCAAACGATAATGGGGTTATCGCTTCTCGGCCTTTTGGCTAAGACAGCGATCACCCCCTTGGTCGGTTAAAGCATTATCTGTTTTGTGGTAGTGTTTTACCGAGCCGCAGGAGGATATTGCCTCTTTCTTTTGTGGAGAAAACAATCTGTGCCTAGTGATTGTAAAACCCATAAAGGAAGACCATTGGCTCGGAGGACTGCTTACCTGCACTCTGACGGAGAACATCTGACCAGGCCAACCAAGCAGAAGGTAAGTGTTTTAGTTATTTATTGTTTTAGCCTTTTACAGTGTTTTGGACCCTGCAGGTTTACCTGCAGTTTTATTGTCTTAGCCCTTGTGTGTTTTTCTTAGCTTTTAGCTTTTAGCTGTGGGGCCTCCACCATGTCGGCTGCCCATGCCGGCATGCGGAGGCACCACAGCGTGCGTTTTAACTTTAAGGAAAAAGATGGTAGGCTCCTGGAGATGTCCAGACTGGACTTCTCCAGGAAGCTCATACAAAAGACCTTAGGTTTTACGGCAATGGACTTGAACTGCATTTTAACTCTCCCTTTTAACAAGGGATTTGATGTTAGTTTTGTGTCTGCGTTTGTTTTTGGCAAGTTTTGGACGAAGTTTGAAGATGTGAAGGCCCAGTTTTCAGCATTTGACGTGGAGAAACTGACTGACAATGCCGTGAAAGTGGTCATTGTCAGGATGTTCAATGAAACGGTAAATGCTGATGATATTTGTGTGTGGCTAAACAGATATTGCACGGTGAAAGGCCAGGCTACCAAAGTGAGAGATGTGGATGGCATTTGGAACTGTGCCTGGAGGGTTCCTGTCCAGCAATGGCAGGACCCCCAGGGCTACCAAGGCCTGAAACATCTGCCATCCATGGTAGTTTTGGGTGAAAACCGAGGCTACATCCATTACCAGGGTCAGCCCAAGCTCTGCCGCAAGTGTGGTGAGCATGGGCACCTGGTAGAAGCATGCCAAAAAATTATGTGTGGGAAATGCAGAGAAATTGGGCACACTTTTGAAGAGTGCACCAATGGCAGAAAGTGCAACCTCTGTGGAGAGTCAAACCACCTCTTCAGAGATTGCCCAAAATCTTTTGCCAACAAGCTAAAGTCTGCCAGAAAGGTAGAACAAAATGGAGGGAAAGAAACGGCAGTTAGAGAGCTAATTGGAGAGGCTGGGCCAAAAAATTCGAATCTCCCGCCAAATCCTGTGGTTGGTGGAGAGGAGTCAGGTGAGGCGGGAGAAGGGGAGGGGCCTGTTATTGCCCCACCAATGGAGTGTGCCAAAGGGGGTGGGGCAATGCAGGTGGGGGGCGGAGCCGAGCCCAACACCACGGCTGAGTCGGAAAATACCACCAGCAGCTTACTCACCGTAAGCGAGCGCCACCAGTCAACAGGCGACAGCTCTGACCCCTCCCTCCCCGAGGCCCAGCAAGGCAAGAGGCCTGCATCGGAGTTGTCCTCCGGGACTCCTCGAGCCTCGGAGAAGCGGGGAAGAGCTGCGCACTCCTCAGACAGCTCGTCTGTGGAGGAGTCCAGAGTCTTCCCCCCCAATTCCCCCAATCAGGTCTCTTTTTTGAAGGTAGCTCTACAATCAACCCCTAAGGAGTCGGCATTGGACGTGAGACTATCGCCACGTCCGAAGGTCAGACTCCGGAAAGGGAATGGAGCTCGAGCCCGTTCCCTCTCCCCCATAGAGGTGAAGGAGGAGCTCCATTCACAGCTAGTTGATTAACTGCTGTTTTAAATTTCTGTTTTTTATCCCATTTCGTAGGGTGTTTTTAGAACTAGACAGTGCGACTCTTTTATTTCCAGTGGGGGACCAGGTGCGTGAGGTGGTGGAGAGGCCCGGGGAGAGACGAGGAGGAGTCCCAGACCTCAGCCTGTTTTTAGAGGACAGACACACCACACCGCACACCACACACGCCACAGCCCCGTCCAGAGCCCCCAAGAACACGCGGCTCTGGATGGGGTCTTACCTCACGACACTGAACATTTTATCTATTGATCTGAAAACACCCGTGTCTTTTAGCCTGCCATCTGCCCATGATTTTACACAGACATTTTTAAAATTGTTTAAAGTAGAGCAGGAGTTGCAGATTTTAACCAACCACTGTTCTCTTATGTTTGTTGTGCAGGAGCGGGAGCTAGTGAGTCCAGTGCGAGGGCTAGCATTCGGCGAGCCCACAACAGGTTGGCGCAACTTGAACCATCCCGCTCTCCCGAACAGACTCCGGGACCTGTCGTGGATGGTGGCTCATGAGATCCTCCCAGTCAGGTCCATTATGCACTCCCGGGGCATGTCATCGTTCTCAACCTGCCCTCGACCGGGTAGTGGCGCGCCCGAGTCGGTGAGGCATCTGCTCTGGGAGTGCAGCGCTGCTGTAGACCAGTGGGCAACGGCCGGCTCCCTACAAATTCCCGTGCTTACCAGCAGGGGAGGTCCCTACAGCAGGGTGAGCCAAAGGAATATACAGACAGTGGACTTTGTAAAACAGTGGCTCACCCTGGCCGCCACCAAAGACGCCACATGGACCTCCAGAAACCTGCTGGTAAGTAAGCACATGCAGATCCCCCCCGTGGCTGCGATCCGAGGGGCCGCAGCGGCGGTGCAGGCGGCCGTCGCTGCAGGCGGCAGGCCTAGGACGCAGCCACAAAGAAGAATCGCCTCTGTGCCCATTCGGACGAGGGAGTTGGAGCCCACACACAAAAGGGTCAAGGCAGCGGCGGCCTGGCTCTCCGGGTGAGGCAGGGAAGGAGCAGAGGGGCGAGGGTCTCCTCTGAGCACCAGGAACAGGTTCCGAGAGATCAAATCTGTTCGGGAGTGCGGGATGAGTTTTTAACCTTGTTAGGGACTCACCCCGCTCCTGCACAAAGATAGAAAATGAAGAGACCTTTTAGCATGTGTTTTGTTGTGTTTTAATTCTGCACTCCCTTTTAAATGACACTTTGAAAACAGTTCGTTTTAGACACCTCAAAAAACACTTACACTGACATACACAAGAACACTACAATCTTTTAAAATGTCTTTCATCTGTAAGCCGTTTTAAAACAAATGCTTTTATTGTTTTGAACTGAAGAATGTGGTTTTACAGATTATTGATATTTATTTGACTGTTTTATGTATTTGGTTGTTTTATTCTTTGAAGATGTGTATGTTTTTTATGATGTTTATTTACAAAAGTTTTGTGTATTTATATGAATTCACATAGTGTATGTACTAAATGAACATGTGTCAATAAATTTTTTTCGAAAGAAAAAAAATCTGTTCTTATCAGTTTAATATCTGATACGTCCTCTATAAGGGGACTTTGTATTAAATGCATTTTTAGCATCAGGAGTCGAAAAAGGGGCTTGCTCCGTTCGCTCCACGCATCGACCCGGTATTGCACTGCCGCTGGGAACGGTGCACCCTTCTCTCGCCTTGTGGAAAAACAAAAAAAGAATCTCTGCTGCTTTCTCTCATTTCCCCCCCCCCCCCATCTCATTGTCTCTCTCCCCCCATTGGCTCGAGTTGGTGGGGTCGAGTGTGAGCAAAGGTGTGGCCTGTCATTTGCTTACAGAGGGCCAAACGCAGCGTACCGTCAAGCTGTTGACTGAGGCGACTGAGGCCTTTGGCCGCTCTTGGGCTCAAGCGCTATACTTTCTCTGATTTCTCTTCAAAACGTATAAGTCTTTCGCCTTTTACTAAAGACTTCCGTGGAGAGGAACATCAGCGAGTTAGACCTATTTTTGGCAGGCTTTGCCGTCTGGCTGAGCCTTGTACAACGTTTAAAGCAAATAATCGACCGGGTCGACGAGTACGACCCAGACCTCTGGGGGGGCGGGGCGTGCCAAACACTGGTCGTTCTTGGACACGGTGAAATACTGTGGCCCCCCAACAAGAGCGGGCTGTGGTCAGTGGGCGGGCGTAGGTTGCAAACGATAATGGGGTTATCGCTTCTCGGCCTTTTGGCTAAGACAGCGATCACCCCCTTGGTCGGTTAAAGCATTATCTGTTTTGTGGTAGTGTTTTACCGAGCCGCAGGAGGATATTGCCTCTTTCTTTTGTGGAGAAAACAATCTGTGCCTAGTGATTGTAAAACCCATAAAGGAAGACCATTGGCTCGGAGGACTGCTTACCTGCACTCTGACGGAGAACATCTGACCAGGCCAACCAAGCAGAAGGTAAGTGTTTTAGTTATTTATTGTTTTAGCCTTTTACAGTGTTTTGGACCCTGCAGGTTTACCTGCAGTTTTATTGTCTTAGCCCTTGTGTGTTTTTCTTAGCTTTTAGCTTTTAGCTGTGGGGCCTCCACCATGTCGGCTGCCCATGCCGGCATGCGGAGGCACCACAGCGTGCGTTTTAACTTTAAGGAAAAAGATGGTAGGCTCCTGGAGATGTCCAGACTGGACTTCTCCAGGAAGCTCATACAAAAGACCTTAGGTTTTACGGCAATGGACTTGAACTGCATTTTAACTCTCCCTTTTAACAAGGGATTTGATGTTAGTTTTGTGTCTGCGTTTGTTTTTGGCAAGTTTTGGACGAAGTTTGAAGATGTGAAGGCCCAGTTTTCAGCATTTGACGTGGAGAAACTGACTGACAATGCCGTGAAAGTGGTCATTGTCAGGATGTTCAATGAAACGGTAAATGCTGATGATATTTGTGTGTGGCTAAACAGATATTGCACGGTGAAAGGCCAGGCTACCAAAGTGAGAGATGTGGATGGCATTTGGAACTGTGCCTGGAGGGTTCCTGTCCAGCAATGGCAGGACCCCCAGGGCTACCAAGGCCTGAAACATCTGCCATCCATGGTAGTTTTGGGTGAAAACCGAGGCTACATCCATTACCAGGGTCAGCCCAAGCTCTGCCGCAAGTGTGGTGAGCATGGGCACCTGGTAGAAGCATGCCAAAAAATTATGTGTGGGAAATGCAGAGAAATTGGGCACACTTTTGAAGAGTGCACCAATGGCAGAAAGTGCAACCTCTGTGGAGAGTCAAACCACCTCTTCAGAGATTGCCCAAAATCTTTTGCCAACAAGCTAAAGTCTGCCAGAAAGGTAGAACAAAATGGAGGGAAAGAAACGGCAGTTAGAGAGCTAATTGGAGAGGCTGGGCCAAAAAATTCGAATCTCCCGCCAAATCCTGTGGTTGGTGGAGAGGAGTCAGGTGAGGCGGGAGAAGGGGAGGGGCCTGTTATTGCCCCACCAATGGAGTGTGCCAAAGGGGGTGGGGCAATGCAGGTGGGGGGCGGAGCCGAGCCCAACACCACGGCTGAGTCGGAAAATACCACCAGCAGCTTACTCACCGTAAGCGAGCGCCACCAGTCAACAGGCGACAGCTCTGACCCCTCCCTCCCCCGAGGCCCAGCAAGGCAAGAGGCCTGCATCGGAGTTGTCCTCCGGGACTCCTCGAGCCTCGGAGAAGCGGGGAAGAGCTGCGCACTCCTCAGACAGCTCGTCTGTGGAGGAGTCCAGAGTCTTCCCCCCCAATTCCCCCAATCAGGTCTCTTTTTTGAAGGTAGCTCTACAATCAACCCCTAAGGAGTCGGCATTGGACGTGAGACTATCGCCACGTCCGAAGGTCAGACTCCGGAAAGGGAATGGAGCTCGAGCCCGTTCCCTCTCCCCCATAGAGGTGAAGGAGGAGCTCCATTCACAGCTAGTTGATTAACTGCTGTTTTAAATTTCTGTTTTTTATCCCATTTCGTAGGGTGTTTTTAGAACTAGACAGTGCGACTCTTTTATTTCCAGTGGGGGACCAGGTGCGTGAGGTGGTGGAGAGGCCCGGGGAGAGACGAGGAGGAGTCCCAGACCTCAGCCTGTTTTTAGAGGACAGACACACCACACCGCACACCACACACGCCACAGCCCCGTCCAGAGCCCCCAAGACAACGCGGCTCTGGATGGGGTCTTACCTCACGACACTGAACATTTTATCTATTGATCTGAAAACACCCGTGTCTTTTAGCCTGCCATCTGCCCATGATTTTACACAGACATTTTTAAAATTGTTTAAAGTAGAGCAGGAGTTGCAGATTTTAACCAACCACTGTTCTCTTATGTTTGTTGTGCAGGAGCGGGAGCTAGTGAGTCCAGTGCGAGGGCTAGCATTCGGCGAGCCCACAACAGGTTGGCGCAACTTGAACCATCCCGCTCTCCCGAACAGACTCCGGGACCTGTCGTGGATGGTGGCTCATGAGATCCTCCCAGTCAGGTCCATTATGCACTCCCGGGGCATGTCATCGTTCTCAACCTGCCCTCGACCGGGTAGTGGCGCGCCCGAGTCGGTGAGGCATCTGCTCTGGGAGTGCAGCGCTGCTGTAGACCAGTGGGCAACGGCCGGCTCCCTACAAATTCCCGTGCTTACCAGCAGGGGAGGTCCCTACAGCAGGGTGAGCCAAAGGAATATACAGACAGTGGACTTTGTAAAACAGTGGCTCACCCTGGCCGCCACCAAAGACGCCACATGGACCTCCAGAAACCTGCTGGTAAGTAAGCACATGCAGATCCCCCCCGTGGCTGCGATCCGAGGGGCCGCAGCGGCGGTGCAGGCGGCCGTCGCTGCAGGCGGCAGGCCTAGGACGCAGCCACAAAGAAGAATCGCCTCTGTGCCCATTCGGACGAGGGAGTTGGAGCCCACACACAAAAGGGTCAAGGCAGCGGCGGCCTGGCTCTCCGGGTGAGGCAGGGGAAGGAGCAGAGGGGCGAGGGTCTCCTCTGAGCACCAGGAACAGGTTCCGAGAGACCAAATCTGTTCGGGAGTGCGGGATGAGTTTTTAACCTTGTTAGGGACTCACCCCGCTCCTGCACAAAGATAGAAAATGAAGAGACCTTTTAGCATGTGTTTTGTTGTGTTTTAATTCTGCACTCCCTTTTAAATGACACTTTGAAAACAGTTCGTTTTAGACACCTCAAAAAACACTTACACTGACATACACAAGAACACTACAATCTTTTAAAATGTCTTTCATCTGTAAGCCGTTTTAAAACAAATGCTTTTATTGTTTTGAACTGAAGAATGTGGTTTTACAGATTATTGATATTTATTTGACTGTTTTATGTATTTGGTTGTTTTATTCTTTGAAGATGTGTATGTTTTTTATGATGTTTATTTACAAAAGTTTTGTGTATTTATATGAATTCACATAGTGTATGTACTAAATGAACATGTGTCAATAAATTTTTTTCGAAAGAAAAAAAATCTGTTCTTATCAGTTTAATATCTGATACGTCCTCTATAAGGGGACTTTGTATTAAATGCATTTTTAGCATCAGGAGTCGAAAAAGGGGCTTGCTCCGTTCGCTCCACGCATCGACCCGGTATTGCACTGCCGCTGGGAACGGTGCACCCTTCTCTCGCCTTGTGGAAAAACAAAAAAAGAATCTCTGCTGCTTTCTCTCATTTCCCCCCCCCCCCCATCTCATTGTCTCTCTCCCCCCATTGGCTCGAGTTGGTGGGGTCGAGTGTGAGCAAAGGTGTGGCCTGTCATTTGCTTACAGAGGGCCAAACGCAGCGTACCGTCAAGCTGTTGACTGAGGCGACTGAGGCCTTTGGCCGCTCTTGGGCTCAAGCGCTATACTTTCTCTGATTTCTCTTCAAAACGTATAAGTCTTTCGCCTTTTACTAAAGACTTCCGTGGAGAGGAACATCAGCGAGTTAGACCTATTTTTGGCAGGCTTTGCCGTCTGGCTGAGCCTTGTACAACGTTTAAAGCAAATAATCGACCGGGTCGACGAGTACGACCCAGACCTCTGGGGGGGCGGGGCGTGCCAAACACTGGTCGTTCTTGGACACGGTGAAATACTGTGGCCCCCCAACAAGAGCGGGCTGTGGTCAGTGGGCGGGCGTAGGTTGCAAACGATAATGGGGTTATCGCTTCTCGGCCTTTTGGCTAAGACAGCGATCACCCCCTTGGTCGGTTAAAGCATTATCTGTTTTGTGGTAGTGTTTTACCGAGCCGCAGGAGGATATTGCCTCTTTCTTTTGTGGAGAAAACAATCTGTGCCTAGTGATTGTAAAACCCATAAAGGAAGACCATTGGCTCGGAGGACTGCTTACCTGCACTCTGACGGAGAACATCTGACCAGGCCAACCAAGCAGAAGGTAAGTGTTTTAGTTATTTATTGTTTTAGCCTTTTACAGTGTTTTGGACCCTGCAGGTTTACCTGCAGTTTTATTGTCTTAGCCCTTGTGTGTTTTTCTTAGCTTTTAGCTTTTAGCTGTGGGGCCTCCACCATGTCGGCTGCCCATGCCGGCATGCGGAGGCACCACAGCGTGCGTTTTAACTTTAAGGAAAAAGATGGTAGGCTCCTGGAGATGTCCAGACTGGACTTCTCCAGGAAGCTCATACAAAAGACCTTAGGTTTTACGGCAATGGACTTGAACTGCATTTTAACTCTCCCTTTTAACAAGGGATTTGATGTTAGTTTTGTGTCTGCGTTTGTTTTTGGCAAGTTTTGGACGAAGTTTGAAGATGTGAAGGCCCAGTTTTCAGCATTTGACGTGGAGAAACTGACTGACAATGCCGTGAAAGTGGTCATTGTCAGGATGTTCAATGAAACGGTAAATGCTGATGATATTTGTGTATGGCTAAACAGATATTGCACGGTGAAAGGCCAGGCTACCAAAGTGAGAGATGTGGATGGCATTTGGAACTGTGCCTGGAGGGTTCCTGTCCAGCAATGGCAGGACCCCCAGGGCTACCAAGGCCTGAAACATCTGCCATCCATGGTAGTTTTGGGTGAAAACCGAGGCTACATCCATTACCAGGGTCAGCCCAAGCTCTGCCGCAAGTGTGGTGAGCATGGGCACCTGGTAGAAGCATGCCAACAAATTATGTGTGGGAAATGCAGAGAAATTGGGCACACTTTTGAAGAGTGCACCAATGGCAGAAAGTGCAACCTCTGTGGAGAGTCAAACCACCTCTTCAGAGATTGCCCAAAATCTTTTGCCAACAAGCTAAAGTCTGCCAGAAAGGTAGAACAAAATGGAGGGAAAGAAACGGCAGTTAGAGAGCTAATTGGAGAGGCTGGGCCAAAAAATTCGAATCTCCCGCCAAATCCTGTGGTTGGTGGAGAGGAGTCAGGTGAGGCGGGAGAAGGGGAGGGGCCTGTTATTGCCCCACCAATGGAGTGTGCCAAAGGGGGTGGGGCAATGCAGGTGGGGGGCGGAGCCGAGCCCAACACCACGGCTGAGTCGGAAAATACCACCAGCAGCTTACTCACCGTAAGCGAGCGCCACCAGTCAACAGGCGACAGCTCTGACCCCTCCCTCCCCGAGGCCCAGCAAGGCAAGAGGCCTGCATCGGAGTTGTCCTCCGGGACTCCTCGAGCCTCGGAGAAGCGGGGAAGAGCTGCGCACTCCTCAGACAGCTCGTCTGTGGAGGAGTCCAGAGTCTTCCCCCCCAATTCCCCCCAATCAGGTCTCTTTTTTGAAGGTAGCTCTACAATCAACCCCTAAGGAGTCGGCATTGGACGTGAGACTATCGCCACGTCCAAAGGTCAGACTCCGGAAAGGAATGGAGCCGAGCCCTTTCCCCCTTCCCCCATAAGGGGTAAAGGGAGGAGTTTCCATTCACACTAGTTGTTTAAAATGCTGTTTTAAATTTCTGTTTTTTATCCCATTTCGTGGGTGTTTTTTTTGAACTAGACAGTGCGATCTTTTATTTCCAGTGGGGGGCCAGGTGCTGAGGTGGTGGAGAGGCCGGGGGGAAAACGAGGAGGAGTCCCAGACCTCAGCCCGTTTTAGAGGGACAGCACACCACACCCACACCACACACCCCCCCAAGCCCCGGCCAAGCCCCCGAAAGCCTCGGATGGGGTTTTAATAGACCTGGAAAAATTTTTTCATTGCTGAAAACACCCTTTTTTAAATAAATTTCCCATTTATTTTTTAAAAACATTTTTTAAAAAATTTGTGGCAGGGGGGTTTTACCCCCAGTTTCCCTTTGGGGCAGGGGCGGGACTGTATCCCCCCGGGGGGGCAGATTTTGGGGGCCCCCGGTTGGCCAATTTTAACCTCCCTCCCTTCCCCAAGCTCCCCCGGGCCCCTTGGGAAAGGGGGGCCTGGGCCCCCATGGGGTTGCCCCCGGGGGGGGGGTCTGTTTCCCCGCCCCCGACCGGTGGGCCGCCCGGGGTGAGGGTCTTTTTGGGAGTGGGACGCGTTAAAACCGTGGGCAACGGGGTTCCCTACAAATTCCCGGGTTTTCCCCAGGGATTTTAAAACAGGTGGCCAAAGGAAAAAAAGACATGGACTTTGAAAACGTGGTAAGGGGGCCCCCAAAACCCCTGGCCACCAGCCGCGGGTGCACGCGTCCCCCCCCGGGCCCCGCGACCAGGGGGCCCTCGGCCCTCGTCAGGGGGAGGGCCAACCCAAAAACCCCAAAAAAAGCGCCCCTGGCCCCTTCGGAGAGGGGGGGAGCCCACACAAAAGGGTCGAAACCCCTCTTCCCGGGGGGCGGGAAGGAAAGAGGGGCTTCCCCCCCGGGACCAGAAATTGAAGACTTTTGGAGTGGGTTTTTGGTTTTTTTCCTTTTAACCCCCCCGCCCCTAGAAAATAAAACCTTTTTCATGGGGTTTTTTTAACTACTCCCCTTTTAAAAAGAACCCTTTAAAACATTTTTTTTTTGAACCCCAAAAAAATTACAAAAGAATAAAAGACCCAAAAATTTTTTTGTTTTTCTTGAAGGTTTTTTTTTTTATGTTTTAAAAAGTTGGTTTTAAGATTATTGAAAATTTTTTGACTGTTTTTTTTAAATTTTTTTTTAAAATGTTTTTTGTTTTTTTTATAGTTTTTAAAAATTTTTTTATTTTTAAAGAAAAAACATAGGGGGAAAAGCTGTGTCTAAATTTTTTTGAAAGAAAAAAATCCGTTTAAACGTTTAATTCTGGCCCCAAAGGGGGGTTTGTTTAAAAGCATTTTTCCCCCCAATCAAAAGGGGTTCTCCCCCTCCCCCCATTTGGGGGATTGCATGCCGCTGAAAAGGGGCAAAAACCCTTCCCCCTTTTGAAAAAAAAAAAAGCTTTGCGCTTTTCCGTATTTCCCCCCCCCGCCCATCTCATTGTCTCTCTCCCCCCATTGGCTCGAGTTGGTGGGGTCGAGTGTGAGCAAAGGTGTGGCCTGTCATTTGCTTACAGAGGGCCAAACGCAGCGTACCGTCAAGCTGTTGACTGAGGCGACTGAGGCCTTTGGCCGCTCTTGGGCTCAAGCGCTATACTTTCTCTGATTTCTCTTCAAAACGTATAAGTCTTTCGCCTTTTACTAAAGACTTCCGTGGAGAGGAACATCAGCGAGTTAGACCTATTTTTGGCAGGCTTTGCCGTCTGGCTGAGCCTTGTACAACGTTTAAAGCAAATAATCGACCGGGTCGACGAGTACGACCCAGACCTCTGGGGGGGCGGGGCGTGCCAAACACTGGTCGTTCTTGGACACGGTGAAATACTGTGGCCCCCCAACAAGAGCGGGCTGTGGTCAGTGGGCGGGCGTAGGTTGCAAACGATAATGGGGTTATCGCTTCTCGGCCTTTTGGCTAAGACAGCGATCACCCCCTTGGTCGGTTAAAGCATTATCTGTTTTGTGGTAGTGTTTTACCGAGCCGCAGGAGGATATTGCCTCTTTCTTTTGTGGAGAAAACAATCTGTGCCTAGTGATTGTAAAACCCATAAAGGAAGACCATTGGCTCGGAGGACTGCTTACCTGCACTCTGACGGAGAACATCTGACCAGGCCAACCAAGCAGAAGGTAAGTGTTTTAGTTATTTATTGTTTTAGCCTTTTACAGTGTTTTGGCACCCTGCAGGTTTACCTGCAGTTTTATTGTCTTAGCCCCTTGTGTGTTTTTCTTAGCTTTTAGCTTTTAGCTGTGGGGCCTCCACCATGTCGGCTGCCCATGCCGGCATGCGGAGGCACCACAGCGTGCGTTTTAACTTTAAGGAAAAAGATGGTAGGCTCCTGGAGATGTCCAGACTGGACTTCTCCAGGAAGCTCATACAAAAGACCTTAGGTTTTACGGCAATGGACTTGAACTGCATTTTAACTCTCCCTTTTAACAAGGGATTTGATGTTAGTTTTGTGTCTGCGTTTGTTTTTGGCAAGTTTTGGACGAAGTTTGAAGATGTGAAGGCCCAGTTTTCAGCATTTGACGTGGAGAAACTGACTGACAATGCCGCGAAAGTGGTCATTGTCAGGATGTTCAATGAAACGGTAAATGCTGATGACATTTGTGTGTGGCTAAACAGATATTGCACGGTGAAAGGCCAGGCTACCAAAGTGAGAGATGTGGATGGCATTTGGAACTGTGCCTGGAGGGTTCCTGTCCAGCAATGGCAGGACCCCCAGGGCTACCAAGGCCTGAAACATCTGCCATCCATGGTAGTTTTGGGTGAAAACCGAGGCTACATCCATTACCAGGGTCAGCCCAAGCTCTGCCGCAAGTGTGGTGAGCATGGGCACCTGGTAGAAGCATGCCAAAAAATTATGTGTGGGAAATGCAGAGAAATTGGGCACACTTTTGAAGAGTGCACCAATGGCAGAAAGTGCAACCTCTGTGGAGAGTCAAACCACCTCTTCAGAGATTGCCCAAAATCTTTTGCCAACAAGCTAAAGTCTGCCAGAAAAGGTAGAACAAAATGGAGGGAAAGAAACGGCAGTTAGAGAGCTAATTGGAGAAGCTGGGCCAAAAAATTTGAATCTCCCGCCAAATCCTGTGGTTGGTGGAGAGGAGTCAGGTGAGGCGGGAGAAGGGGAGGGGCCTGTTATTGCCCCACCAATGGAGTGTGCCAAAGGGGGTGGGGCAATGCAGGTGGGGGGCGGAGCCGAGCCCAACACCACGGCTGAGTCGGAAAATACCACCAGCAGCTTACTCACCGTAAGCGAGCGCCACCAGTCAACAGGTGACAGCTCCGACCCCTCCCTCCCCGAGGCCCAGCAAGGCAAGAGGCCTGCATCGGAGTTGTCCTCCGGGACTCCTCGAGCCTCGGAGAAGCGGGGAAGAGCTGCGCACTCCTCAGACAGCTCGTCTGTGGAGGAGTCCAGAGTCTTCCCCCCCAATTCCCCCAATCAGGTCTCTTTTTTGAAGGTAGCTCTACAATCAACCCCTAAGGAGTCGGCATTGGACGTGAGACTATCGCCACGTCCGAAGGTCAGACTCCGGAAAGGGAATGGAGCTCGAGCCCGTTCCCTCTCCCCCATAGAGGTGAAGGAGGAGCTCCATTCACAGCTAGTTGATTAACTGCTGTTTTAAATTTCTGTTTTTTATCCCATTTCGTAGGGTGTTTTTAGAACTAGACAGTGCGACTCTTTTATTTCCAGTGGGGGACCAGGTGCGTGAGGTGGTGGAGAGGCCCGGGGAGAGACGAGGAGGAGTCCCAGACCTCAGCCTGTTTTTAGAGGACAGACACACCACACCGCACACCACACACGCCACAGCCCCGTCCAGAGCCCCCAAGACAACGCGGCTCTGGATGGGGTCTTACCTCACGACACTGAACATTTTATCTATTGATCTGAAAACACCCGTGTCTTTTAGCCTGCCATCTGCCCATGATTTTACACAGACATTTTTAAAATTGTTTAAAGTAGAGCAGGAGTTGCAGATTTTAACCAACCACTGTTCTCTTATGTTTGTTGTGCAGGAGCGGGAGCTAGTGAGTCCAGTGCGAGGGCTAGCATTCGGCGAGCCCACAACAGGTTGGCGCAACTTGAACCATCCCGCTCTCCCGAACAGACTCCGGGACCTGTCGTGGATGGTGGCTCATGAGATCCTCCCAGTCAGGTCCATTATGCACTCCCGGGGCATGTCATCGTTCTCAACCTGCCCTCGACCGGGTAGTGGCGCGCCCGAGTCGGTGAGGCATCTGCTCTGGGAGTGCAGCGCTGCTGTAGACCAGTGGGCAACGGCCGGCTCCCTACAAATTCCCGTGCTTACCAGCAGGGGAGGTCCCTACAGCAGGGTGAGCCAAAGGAATATACAGACAGTGGACTTTGTAAAACAGTGGCTCACCCTGGCCGCCACCAAAGACGCCACATGGACCTCCAGAAACCTGCTGGTAAGTAAGCACATGCAGATCCCCCCCGTGGCTGCGATCCGAGGGGCCGCAGCGGCGGTGCAGGCGGCCGTCGCTGCAGGCGGCAGGCCTAGGACGCAGCCACAAAGAAGAATCGCCTCTGTGCCCATTCGGACGAGGGAGTTGGAGCCCACACACAAAAGGGTCAAGGCAGCGGCGGCCTGGCTCTCCGGGTGAGGCAGGGGAAGGAGCAGAGGGGCGAGGGTCTCCTCTGAGCACCAGGAACAGGTTCCGAGAGACCAAATCTGTTCGGGAGTGCGGGATGAGTTTTTAACCTTGTTAGGGACTCACCCCGCTCCTGCACAAAGATAGAAAATGAAGAGACCTTTTAGCATGTGTTTTGTTGTGTTTTAATTCTGCACTCCCTTTTAAATGACACTTTGAAAACAGTTCGTTTTAGACACCTCAAAAAACACTTACACTGACATACACAAACACTACAATCTTTTAAAATGTTTTTTCAACGTAACCTTTTAAACAATGCTTTTATTTTTGAACTTTTGAAGAAATTTTCCTTTTTTCCCCCCCTTTTTTCCCCCCCAAAATTTCACCCCCTTTTTTTTTTTAAAAAAAAAAACCCCTT
This sequence comes from Hoplostethus atlanticus, assembly GCA_034670405.1. Taxonomy (NCBI): domain Eukaryota; kingdom Metazoa; phylum Chordata; class Actinopteri; order Trachichthyiformes; family Trachichthyidae; genus Hoplostethus; species Hoplostethus atlanticus. The sequence continues at coordinate 30,937 of JAXDDX010000578.1, forward strand.
TTTTCCCCCCCCCCCCCCCGGGGGGGGGTTTTTCCCCTTGGGGGGGGGTTTGGGGAAAATTTTTTTTTTCCCCCCCCCCCCCCCCCTTGGGTTTTCGGGGGGGTTTGGGTTCCCCCCCCCTTTTCCCCCCCCCCTTTTTTCCCCCCCTTTTTTTCCCCCCTTTTATGGGGCCCCGGGGGGGGGGGTTTTTGTTTTTTGGGGGGGGCCCCCCTTCCCCCCCCGGGGGGGTTTAAAAAAATTCCCCGGGCCCCAGAAAAACCCCCGGGGGGGGGGGAAAAAAAAAAAATTTTTTGGGAAAAAAGGGTCCCCCCCCCCCCCGGGGCCCGGGGGGTTTTTTGGGGGGGTTTTTTTTTTTTCCCCCCCCCCGGGGGTTTTTGGGGGCCGGGGGTTTTTGGGGGCCCCTTGGGGGGGGGGGGTTTTTAAAGGGGGGGGCCCCCGGGGGGAAAAACCCCCCCCCGGGGGAAGGGCCCCCCCCTCCCCGGGGGGGGGAAAAAAAAAAACCCCTTTTTCCCCCCCCCCCCCCCCTTTTTCCCCCCTTTTTTTTTTTTTTTTTTTTGGGGGGCCCCCCCCCCCGGGGCCAAAAAAAAAAAATTTTTTGGGGGGGGGCCCCCCCCCCCCCTTTTTTTTTCCCCTTTTTTTCCCTTTTTTTTAAAAAACCCAAAAATTTTTTTTTAAAAAAAAACCCGGGAAAAAAAAAAAAATTGGTTTTTTTTTTTTTGGGGAAAAAAAATTTTTTTTTTAAAAAAAAAAGGGGTTTTAAAGGGGAAAAAATTTTTTTTTGGGGTTTTTTTTTTTTTGGGGGGTTTTTTTTAAAAAAAGGGGGGGGTTTTTTTCCCCTTTTTTAAAAAAAATTTTTTCCCCTTTTTTTTTAAAAAAAAATTTTTTTTTTTAAAAAAAACCCCAAAAAAAAAAAAAATTTTTTTTTAACAAGGGGAAAAAGGGGTTTTTTCCTTTACCCCCCCAAACCCCCCCCGGGGGGGGCCCCCCCCCCCCTTTTCCCCTTTTGGAAAAACAAAAAAAACCCCCCTTTTTCTCTCTTTTCCCCCCCCCCCCCCCTTTTCTCCCCCCCCCCCTTTTTTTGGGGGGGGGGGAAAAGGGGGGGGTTTTTTTTGGGGGAAAAACCCCCCGGTTAAATTGAAAAAGGGGGCCCTTTTTCCCCCTTTTTTTTTTTTCCCCAAAAAATTTTTCCCCCCCCTTTTTAAAAAGACTTCCGTGGAAGGAACACAGCGATTTTGACTATTTTTGGGAGGCTTTGCCGTCTGGCTGGGGCCTTTTACAAAATTTTAAAACCAAAAAATCCCACCGGGTTTGACCCAGTACGACCCAGACCTCTGGGGGGGGGGGGCCTTTCCAAACACTGGCGTTCTTGGACAAAGGTTTAAATTAAAAAGTGGCCCCCCAACAAGAGCGGGGCTTTGGTCATTTTGGGGGGGCGTAAAGGTTTTCAAAAAAGAAATGGGGTTTTCGCTTTCCCCCTCCGGCCTTTTTTGGGTAAAAACAGCGATCACCCCCTTGTCGGGTTTAAACCCTATAGGGGTTTTTTGGTAGTGTTTTTTCCGACCCCAGGAGGATATTTTCCTCTTTTTTTTTGGGGGGAGGGAAAAAAATCTGTCCTAGTGGGTTGTAAAACCCATAAAGGAAACCAATTTTGGGTCGGAGGGCTGCTTAACCCGCAAATCTGAGGAGAACATTTTGACCAGGGCCCAAACCCAAACAGAAGGGAAGTTTTTTTTGGGTTTTTTATTTTTTTTAAACCTTTAAAAGTGTTTTTGGACCCTGCAAAGGTTTTCCTGCCCGTTTTTTTGTCTTTGCCCTTGGGGTTTTTTTCTTAAACTTTTAGCTTTTAGCGTGGGGGCCCCCACCATGTTTGGGGGTGCCCATGCCGGCATGCGGAGGCCCCCACAGCGTGGGGTTTTAAAAATTTAAGGAAAAAGAAAGGTAGGCTCCCGGAGATGTCCAACTGGACTTCTCCAAGGGAAACTCATACAAAAGGAAACCCTTTGGTTTTTTCGGCAATGGACTTGAACTGCAATTTTTAAATCTCCCTTTTAAAAAAGGGGTTTGATTTTTTTTAGTTTGTGTCTGCCCTTTTTTTTTTTTGGCAAGTTTTTTGGACGAAGTTTTTAAGATGTGAAGGCCCAGTTTTTTGCATTTTTACGTGGGGAAACTGACTGAAAAATGCCTGAAAGGGGGTTTATTGCAGGGTGTTCAAAAGAAACGGTAAATGCGATGAATTTGTGTTGGCAAACCCGAATTAAATTTCACGGTGAAAGGCCAGGCTACCAAAGTGAGAGATGTGGATGGCATTTGGAACTGTGCCTGGAGGGTTCCTGTCCAGCAATGGCAGGACCCCCAGGGCTACCAAGGCCTGAAACATCTGCCATCCATGGTAGTTTTGGGTGAAAACCGAGGCTACATCCATTACCAGGGTCAGCCCAAGCTCTGCCGCAAGTGTGGTGAGCATGGGCACCTGGTAGAAGCATGCCAAAAAATTATGTGTGGGAAATGCAGAGAAATTGGGCACACTTTTGAAGAGTGCACCAATGGCAGAAAGTGCAACCTCTGTGGAGAGTCAAACCACCTCTTCAGAGATTGCCCAAAATCTTTTGCCAACAAGCTAAAGTCTGCCAGAAAGGTAGAACAAAATGGAGGGAAAGAAACGGCAGTTAGAGAGCTAATTGGAGAGGCTGGGCCAAAAAATTCGAATCTCCCGCCAAATCCTGTGGTTGGTGGAGAGGAGTCAGGTGAGGCGGGGAGAAGGGGAGGGGCCTGTTATTGCCCCACCAATGGAGTGTGCCAAAGGGGGTGGGGCAATGCAGGTGGGGGGCGGAGCCGAGCCCAACACCACGGCTGAGTCGGAAAATACCACCAGCAGCTTACTCACCGTAAGCGAGCGCCACCAGTCAACAGGCGACAGCTCTGACCCCTCCCTCCCCGAGGCCCAGCAAGGCAAGAGGCCTGCATCGGAGTTGTCCTCCGGGACTCCTCGAGCCTCGGAGAAGCGGGGAAGAGCTGCGCACTCCTCAGACAGCTCGTCTGTGGAGGAGTCCAGAGTCTTCCCCCCCAATTCCCCCAATCAGGTCTCTTTTTTGAAGGTAGCTCTACAATCAACCCCTAAGGAGTCGGCATTGGACGTGAGACTATCGCCACGTCCGAAGGTCAGACTCCGGAAAGGGAATGGAGCTCGAGCCCGTTCCCTCTCCCCCATAGAGGTGAAGGAGGAGCTCCATTCACAGCTAGTTGATTAACTGCTGTTTTAAATTTCTGTTTTTTATCCCATTTCGTAGGGTGTTTTTAGAACTAGACAGTGCGACTCTTTTATTTCCAGTGGGGGACCAGGTGCGTGAGGTGGTGGAGAGGCCCGGGGAGAGACGAGGAGGAGTCCCAGACCTCAGCCTGTTTTTAGAGGACAGACACACCACACCGCACACCACACACGCCACAGCCCCGTCCAGAGCCCCCAAGACAACGCGGCTCTGGATGGGGTCTTACCTCACGACACTGAACATTTTATCTATTGATCTGAAAACACCCGTGTCTTTTAGCCTGCCATCTGCCCATGATTTTACACAGACATTTTTAAAATTGTTTAAAGTAGAGCAGGAGTTGCAGATTTTAACCAACCACTGTTCTCTTATGTTTGTTGTGCAGGAGCGGGAGCTAGTGAGTCCAGTGCGAGGGCTAGCATTCGGCGAGCCCACAACAGGTTGGCGCAACTTGAACCATCCCGCTCTCCCGAACAGACTCCGGGACCTGTCGTGGATGGTGGCTCATGAGATCCTCCCAGTCAGGTCCATTATGCACTCCCGGGGCATGTCATCGTTCTCAACCTGCCCTCGACCGGGTAGTGGCGCGCCCGAGTCGGTGAGGCATCTGCTCTGGGAGTGCAGCGCTGCTGTAGACCAGTGGGCAACGGCCGGCTCCCTACAAATTCCCGTGCTTACCAGCAGGGGAGGTCCCTACAGCAGGGTGAGCCAAAGGAATATACAGACAGTGGACTTTGTAAAACAGTGGCTCACCCTGGCCGCCACCAAAGACGCCACATGGACCTCCAGAAACCTGCTGGTAAGTAAGCACATGCAGATCCCCCCCGTGGCTGCGATCCGAGGGGCCGCAGCGGCGGTGCAGGCGGCCGTCGCTGCAGGCGGCAGGCCTAGGACGCAGCCACAAAGAAGAATCGCCTCTGTGCCCATTCGGACGAGGGAGTTGGAGCCCACACACAAAAGGGTCAAGGCAGCGGCGGCCTGGCTCTCCGGGTGAGGCAGGGAAGGAGCAGAGGGGCGAGGGTCTCCTCTGAGCACCAGGAACAGGTTCCGAGAGATCCAAATCTGTTCGGGAGTGCGGGATGAGTTTTTAACCTTGTTAGGGACTCACCCCGCTCCTGCACAAAGATAGAAAATGAAGAGACCTTAGCATTGTTTTGTTGTTTTAATTCTGCACTCCTTTAAATGACACTTTGAAAACTTCGTTTAGACACCTCAAAAAACACTTACACTGACATACACAAGAACACACAATCTTTTAAAATGTCTTTCATCTGTAAGCCGTTTTAAAACAAATGCTTTTATTGTTTTAACTGAAGAATGGCGTTTTTTT
>JAXDDX010000579.1:0-35326 GCA_034670405.1 Hoplostethus atlanticus
TGGAATAGTACAGAGAAGGGCAAGGCAGGGATGGCAAATGTGGAGACGGGTGGGGGCAGGAGTGGGGGAACGGAGCGGGGACAGCAGAAAAAGGACAACCGGGCAGGGGAACCAGGAAGACAGACAGGCGGCAGGGTAGGACAGGAAGGAGACTGGTCTGGACACAGGATATAGGGTTATTCAAAAAGGCGTAGGAGAAACTTTGAGATAAACTGCAAAGCGGCCGAGAAACGCAACTGACGGCAGTTAAAAACCAACGGTTATCTTTGCGTTTGAGTGGATGGAAAGGGGGGTTCTTATCTGGTGGTAAGACTTGATAACTGCAGGGTGTGTGAGAGGCAGAGCAGGTGAGGGAAAAGGTGGATGATACCAGGGAGGAGCCGGAGTCAGGAGCCGCGCCACCAACACATACACACAACACGACAGAGGCAGACAGGGAGAGACACTGCAAGGAGGCAGACGTGGAGGGCGTGACATGATGGGATGATGTAATGCATGCACAACTGATGTTAAAGCATGGTGATGGAGGACTAATAGATTGTGTTTGACTGCTATAATGTGGATTGACATGAGAAAATAAAGACTTTCCATCAATAACAGATATACTTTTCTTGATTTTTTGTCTTCTAACAAACAACGGGTAGTCATAATTTCTCTATTGTGTTGTTCAAAATTTGCTGAAACCGGTCTGTCTCTGTAACAGTGTCTCTGTACCCAGCTAGCAGCTTAAGTAGCAAGATAGAGATACAAACAAAAAGACATAATAATAATAACAACATTAAACATTAGTTTTGATTCACAGGATTCTCATTCAATAACCTACATGTTAAAACATAATATGTTACGGTATCCAGGTGGACCCAAAAGCAGAACCGAAACTCGAGGAGGATGACAAAGGTTTTATTATGAAGAGAAAACCGGGGGAGGGTAGACGGAGCGGAGGTATGGACAGGCTGGAGGCGGAAAGCAGGGGGAGCCGGAGGGACTGGGGGTGAACTGGCAGGCAGAGGAAGAGCAGGTAGACAGGCAGGGAGGAATGCGGTATGGCTGGGTACGGGTGAGATCTTGGGATGAGAAGGGGGAGCAGGGTTTTTAACAAACAACACACAGGTAGTCAAGGCTTTTTTCCAAAATACAAGGCCGGGAACGAGATGTACCACACTGGCTGAATAAACGATCTGGCGATGGAGTGGATGCAAGGCCGGGGTTTTTATACTGGTGGTGATATTGATGGATAGCAGGGTGCGGGGTAGAGCAGGTGTCGGGATGAGTTGATGATGCAGGGAGGAGCCGGGAGACTGGGGGCCACGCCCGCCGACACATACAACAAAACACACAGACAGGGACAGACAGTAGAGACACATGGGGAAAACAGGGGGCCCACGGTGGAGACCTTGACAGTACCCCCCCCAACGGGAGCCTCCAGCGACCCCACCAGGCTTGTCCGGATGGGCCTGGTGGAACTCCCCGAACGAGGGAGGGGTCCAGGATGAGACGACGGGAAACCCAGTGCGTTCCTCCGGGCCATATCCCTCCCATTTCGACCAGGTATTGGTATCCCAGGCCTCGGCGGCGTACGTCCCATTTAGCCCCCGGGACGGTGTAGGCTGGGTGGTCGTCGATGATCCGGGGGGGTGGAGGGGGAACGGCTGGGGGGCACAAGGGGCTGACAGACACAGGTTTAATTTGGGGAGACGTGGAAAGGTTAGGGTGAATTCTTCATGGACCTGGGTAGTTTCAGTCTTACGGCAGAGGGGTTGATGATTTTATCGATCTCGTAAGGACCAATAAAACGGGGGGGACAGTTTCTTTGAGGTGACCCTAAGGGGAATACCCCTTGAGGACAACAAACTCTCTGACCTGGGCGATACTCCGGAGCCGGGGGTCCGGTGACGGTCCGGGCCAGGCGTCGGTTGCAGTCGGCAGTGCGGAGGAGCGCGGAGCGTGTCTCCCTCCGATCCGACGGCAACGACGTAGTGGGCCTGAACCGATGGAACCGCGATCTCCTCCTCCTGGGCTGGGAACAGGGGAGGTTTGATAGCCCAAGGAGGCCTCAAATGGTGACCTCCCCATGGCGGGCCACTGGGGAGCGAGTTATGGGCATACTCTACCCACGGTAGCTGGGAGCTCCAGGAGGAGGGGTTGCGAGCGGCGACGCAGCGGAGCGGGACTCCAGTCTTGTTTAGCCCGCTCCGTTTGGCCGTTGGTCTGGGGATGGAAACCCGGGAGGAGAGGCTCACGGGGGCTCCCAGGGCCCTGCAGAAAGACCTCACACCTGGGAGATAAATTTTGTGGCCCCGGTCTGACACGAGGGTCCGAGGGAATCCCATGGAGGCGAAGGACTGAAGGGGAAAGCAGCTCGGCCGTCTCATGGGCTGTGGGGAGTTTGGGGAGGGCAACAAAGTGTGCAGTCTTTGAAAAACGGTCGACGAGGTGAGTATGGTGGTGTTACCTTGAGAGGGGGGTAGTCCGGTGATGAAGTCGAGTGCGATGTGGGGCCCAGGGGCGACTGGGAACAGGTAGGGGGCGGAGCATGCAGCCGGGGGGCCGGTGGGAGGTCTTTCCACGCGCAACAACTGTGCAAGCGGCGACGAAGGTGCGGGTGTCGCCTCCATAGTCGGCCACCAAAAGTGTCCTCTGAGGAGCGCCCCAGGGGTGCGGCCCATTCCCGGATGGCAGGCCAACCGGGACGTGTGACCCCACTGGAGACCTGGGAGCGGACAGAGTTGGGAACAAACAAACGGTTAGGGGGGGCGTTACCTGGGTCGGGCTGGTCTGCTGGGCTTGCCTAAACCGTCGCCTCGATTTCCCAGGTAACAGCAGCCACCACGCAGGAAGACGGGAGGATGGTGTCCGGGGTGGCCGGCGCCTCCTGGGAGACATGCAGGCGGGAGAGAGCGCCCGGCTTAGTGTTGCGGGATCCAGGGCGATAGGTGAGGTTTAAAAGAAAAACGTCCAAAAGAACAAGGCCCAACGAGCCGACGGGAATTGAGGCGCTTGGCTGACTGGAGGTAGGCAAGGTTTTTGTGGTCTGTCCAGACCAAAAAAAGGAAGTTCGGCCCCCCTCCAGCCATGTCTCCACTCCTCCAAGGCCAGCTTCACGGCCAGCAACTCCCGGTTGCCTACTTCGTAGTTCCGTTCGGCGGGCGACAGACGACGAGACAGGAAGGCGCGGGGGATGGAGTTTCTGGTCCGAGCTGGATCGTTGGGAGAGGACCGCCCCGAACCCCGTGTCAGAGGCATCCACCTCCACGACGAACTGGCGCGAGGGGTCGGGGTGGACCAGGATGGGGCGGACGTAAAGCGCCTTTTTCAGCTCAGTGAAGGCCCGTCCCGCCTCGGGGGGCCAGGTGAAGGGGAGTGCCGGAGAGGAGGCTTGGTCAGCGGGGAGCGATGCGACTGTAGTCCCTAATAAAAACGGCGATAAAAATTGGCGAAGCCAAGGAAGCGCTGTAGTTGTTTTCGACGTGGGCGTAGGCCACTACTACACAGCTTGGATCTTGCTGGATCCGGTCGCCACCTGCCCGCGTCAATAATGTAGCCCAGGAAGCTCACCGAACTGGCGTGGATGTCGCCCCTTCTCGCCTTCCTTTAACGAACAACTTGTTCTCCAGCAGGCACTGTAACACTGGCGAAAAGTGCTGGACGTGCTCCTCGAGGCTGTGGGAGAAGATTGAGGATGTCGTCGATGTACACAACACGGAACGATTCAGGAGAAGTCCCGGAGGACGTTCGTTAACCAGGGCTTGGGAAAACGGCGGGGGCGTGGTCAGTCGAAGGGCAAACTAGGTATTCGAAAGTGTCCCACCGGAGTATTAAACGCCGTCTTCCATTCTACCCCTTCTCGAATCCTCACCAGGTGGTAGGCGTTTCGCAGGTCCAATTTTGAAAACACCGGGGCCTGCAGGGGCTCAAAAGCAGAGTTTAAACAAGAAGAAGGATATTTATTCTTGATGGTGTTTTGTTTTAGACCCGGAAGTCAATGCAGGGGCGGAGAGACAGGGCTTTTCTTTGACACAAAAAAGAACCCTGCTCCTACCGGGGGAAAGAGGAGGGCTTTGATGATTTCCCGCAGCCAGAGAGTCCCTGATGTAGCCCTCCATGGTTCTCTTTCTGGACGTGATAGGTTGTAGAGACGGCTGGACGGTAGAGTGGCTCCGGGAGGAGGTCTATGGCACAGTCGTTTGGGACGATGAAGGAGGCAGATGAGAGGGCCTGCTGTTTACTGAAGGACCCCCCAGGGTCATTGGTAAAACAGATGGAATGGTTTTGGGTTTGGTCCAGGGGCTCGGGGGGAGCGATGGAGCGGGCTAAGCCCTTTTGATTGGGGAAAGAGCAGACCGTAAGACACGTGGAAAGGCAAAATGGACTCCAGCTGCTTACCTTGCCGGTGGCCCAGTGAAAGGGGGGGGTTGTGCAGCTGGAGCCAGGGGTAACCCAGGATGATGGGTGCATGGGGTGACGAGATGACATGGAACCGGATCTGCTCGCGGTGGGTTGCCGGAGAGGAAAGAGGAGTAAAAGGCTTTGGTCTGGTGGGTGACCCGAGCCAGAAGTCTGCCATCCAAAGCGTTGGCGTCCAGGGGAGCAGCTAAGGGCTCTATGGCGAGAAACCGGCTTTGTGAGGCGAGGCTGGCGTCCGATGAAGTTTCCATCAGGCCCCAGAGTCCACTAAAGCCACCAGGGGCAGGGTCTCCTGATCCCAGCACAGGGGGCCTTAAACTGCATACGGGGAACAGGAGAGACAGGGCACTTGACTCACCAGTATCCCCGCAGCTATGGTGGCCTGCCTTTTGGTCGGGGCGGGCAGGGGGCAAAGGTGACCGGGGTTTCCCGCGTCAGGCTGCCCCCGACCGCATCCTGCGCTGCCGCTCAGTGGAGACAAGGGGGCCCTTCCAGCTGCATGGCTCTCGTCCGGAGGAGTCCGGAAACGGGCCGGGGGTGATGGTGGAAAGAGTGGCCTTTCGCTGGGAAGGGGGGGGGTGAGGGGAGGAGAGAAGCTCGGAGACGGAACCCGTTGCCGCCCCTTGTTGCGGCGGTCCCCGAAGGCGGTTGTCGAGCTGGATCGGGCCGGGAAGACAAGAACCTTAAAATCTGGCGGTTTCATCTCGGGGCGGCTATTTCGGGCCTGCAGGTGTTCATTAAGAGCATTTAAAAACGTACCCCGAAGCGCTTGCGTCGGGGCCACCCGCGGTCAGCCCCCAAAACAGATCCCAGTTTAAAACTCCACGAGAAGGGCCGCCACGCTTCGGGGTTCCCTGACGGAGATTCGTTAGGCCCTCGCCGCATCTCCCCAAAAGAACGGCGTGGTCGAACACATCCTTAAAGCAGCGATGAACCCTCGAAAAGAAATCCCTTTAATTGGCTGGTGTGAGTCACTGCCTCGACATTTCCAGGCCCTTCCTCGTAAAGCCCGATGATGTACCGTACCCTGGACTGGTCTGGGAAAAGGTTTGTGGGCCCCTGGAGGAAAATCCCGGGAGGCATTGTAAATAAAAACCGCGGCATTTTCCGCGTTTCCGGAGAAGGGTTCTGGATTCGATGCGTAGGATTCCCGGGAGGGTGGAGCATCGGGGGACCGGGGACCTGGGAGGGGGGCTGGCTGATAGAGCGGTGGCTGTGGAACTGGCGGAGTGAGGGAGCAGTTAGGTTAGTTTACTGTTGGGTTTGCTGGGTGATCTGTTGTTAGCATAACCTGGTTGTTTTCGGTGAGGCTCCGGGGAAACTTGTTCTGCTGCCCCAAGAACTCGCTTGGCTGGCGAAGGCTTCCGGAGTGAGGCGGCCTCCGGGTTCCGGGGTTCGCTGGGTCCATCGTGGCCGATCGTTTGTTACCGGTATCCAAGGTGGGACCCAAAAGCAGAACCGATAAATCGGGAGGGAGGATGAACAAAGGTTTTTATTATGAAGAGAAAAGGGGAGGTTAGACAAGCGGAGGTAGTGGACAGGGCTGGAGGCGGAAGCAGGGGGAGCCGGAGGGACTGGTGTGAACGGGCAGGCAGAGGAAGGACAGGAAGACAGGCGGGAGGAATGCGGGATGGCTGGGTACGGGTGGAGATCTTGGATGAGAAGAGAGGGAGGGTTAACAAACAAACACACAGGGTAGCAAGGCTTTAGTCCAAAATAAAAAGGGCCGGGAAAGAGATGACCACACTGGCTGAAAACGATCTGGCGATGAGTGGATGCAGGCCGGGGTTTTTATATGGTGGTGTGACTTGATGGATAGCAGGTGTGCGGGGATAGAGCAGGTGATCGGGATGAGGTGATGATGCAGGGAGAGGCCGGAGACTGGAGCACGCCCGCCGACACATACACAACCCCAGACAGGGACAGACAGGTAGAGACAATGGGGGAAACACAGGGGGGGACGGTGGAGACCGTGACATAATAATAATTACATAAGGGAATAATGTTTCTCTACATGAAGCTACATTGTGTCTGTTGGATCTCTTTTGATCTTGACAGTTCAGATATTCCAGGACCAGCATGGATAAGCTGTTGAATCATTCAGCAGTGGTTTTGGGGGTTGGCATCAGGGTAGCTCACTTTGGTAGATGTTGTTGTGCTTTTAATATGTCTGATTGGGCTTCTTCACTGGAACTGTCCTCTTCATTTGAAGGAACTTTCAGCTTGTTCTATTGGAGGTGTGTTGTTTATAGCTTATTAGGTAAGCTCATTAGGTAAACTGGTAGGACACTATGAACAACATCATAACGTACTCGAAATGTAGGCTGGTGTGTGTGTGTGTGTGTGTATAATGTGTATCCCTTAGTGAACTGTATCAGCCCCTGCAGTAGGTTTCCAGCTGCAGCTTTCAGTTCAGTCTGTTCAGTCTGACTGAGGGAGGTTTTTGTACGACGCTTTATCACTGTGTGAACACATACTGACTATTGATAATGTGGAAACTCTGACAGTAGTAAACTCCTGTATCTTCAGCCTGGACTCCACTGATGGTCAGAGTGAAGTCAGACCCTGATCCACTGCCTGTAAACCGATCTGGAACTCCAGACTGACGGGTTGTAGCAGAATAAATCAGGAGTTTAGGAGCTTCTCCATCTCTCTGATGGTACCAGGCTAAGTAGATGTTGCTATGAACGCTCTGACTGGTTTTACAGCTGATGGTGACCGAGCCTCCCACAGCAGATCTCACTGCTCCAGGCTGAGTCACTGTGATCTGGCCTCTGGACTCTGAGGATACAGAGATAAAAACATGAACCACCGTCATGGTTTTCTCCTGTTCATTTCAGAGGGACGATGTTCATAGAGGAGAGGAGTTTGATTCTCTGGACTTTACCTGTGAAGCAGCAGCAGAGGAGAGTCCAGATGAGGATGGAGATCAACGTCATGTTTTGATGAGGAGGATTTCTGTGGCTTCTGTTGTCATGAAGGACAGCTATCAGTCATCAAGTGTTCAACTCTCAGGACTATAAACTCTCCCAGAGCACTGGAGCATGGTGCTGCTGATGCAAAGTGTCTCTCTATGGAAATGCTCTGACTGACTCCACCAGGGACTTGGATTACTGTCATGATGCTATTTCTAAATGGACCAATCAATTTACCATAGTCTTGATTAAGAATGAATCTAAGCTGAGTTTGATGGAGATTTGGCTTCATGTCTGTCAACAGGTTTTATTGAAGAATGTCTTCTGTCAGGTTTTAGTTTACTGCTAGAGAAATCAATATCATTGGTGCTATTGATTTCTGTAAACACTCTAAAACTCTAGAGTGGGAGAGCTGGTTTTGTCCTGCTTTAGCTTTTAAAATGACATTAACATGTCAAACTTTGTTTTTTAGTTGAGGTAAAACAAGCACTACCTGATTGGTTGGATGGAAGCACCACAGAAGTCAGAAAAACGATGCTGTTGCTGTTGCTGGAATTCTCTCATATCATCTCATTCACTCACTAGATTTACCAAATGAGGGATTAAAAGCGTGATATTTAAAGGAATATATTTATTAGCCAAAACAATCTTATGTATAGCAGCTTTAAGTGAAATAACAAGAACAATGAAGGAACATATCAATGTGCGCGTAGTGTGAAGGTGATCTGCTGCTTGAATGACACACAGAGGACCCAAAACGTACTTGCGTTTTAGATCAACGATATCATAGTATTTTGAAGGGCTATTCATAAAACATCCAGGGCTGTAGCCTCGGACGCCCAGGTCTAACAACGCCTGTGTCTTGGACTGCAACAAACGTTTAAAAAAAGTCTTACATAGTAGTGCAAATGTGAAAAAAAAGTAAAAACCAAATCAGAAATGAATCCAAGAACACATATTCTTCATAAGTAGAATCACTATTATTGAATGAGGTACTTTAAACACTACATCCTTTTCCAAGAAACGTCCCATTATCAGTTCTATCTGAAATACACTACTACTTCACCTCAGCATCCTTCATGGCCCGTTCACATTGTCTCAGAATTTTTGTTTCCTTGCCTTCATGGAAGCAAACTCATTAATGACCTCATCATATGAGATGTGGCTGCCAACCTGGTGATCAATATTGATTATGACCAGTCCACTCAGGTTGTCCTGTGACATGGTGGACCTTAGTGTTTTTATCAGCTTGATCTTAGAAAAGCTTCTCGTCTGATGCCACAGTCACCAGAATTGTACAAGCTATTATAAGTGCAACCCAAAGATTTGGATGGAGCTCATAGAGAAATATTTCCTTTTAGATATATTTTCTCAACAATAAAGAATCCTCTTTGATATAACACCTAACACCTACCAGCAGCAGTGTCTCCAGCAGCAGTATCTTCCATCAGTGCAGATGATGACATTATGTCCTCAGCTGCTGCAGTGTCTATGGAAACAGAGGATGGAATAAAGGAAATATCACCATTTTAGATTGGAATTTTGTAAATGATGCTTACAGTCTATTGAATAGCAAATGATGGAAGCTCTTCCAGTAGATTGCATGTAAAAGAATGTCATGTAGGCCTTCATAGTGTACAGTACTTTATAGTATTCAATAGCCCATCTGATATACTATCCTACTTACCAACAATAGCTTCATCATCATCATCATCATCACCGTCCTTATGTTGGTGTGGTCGATCAAATAATTTCAGGAGGGATCCTGAGAAGGTGGTAAAGTTAATCACAAAACACTGCTAAGTCACACTAATTCACACTGCTAGCACATTGTACCAACACCTTGGATACTTTGTTGGCTAAATGGAGGGAATAAAAAAGTAACGTAATTTTTGTGACATAAAACAAGCAAACCTCTTGCTTTTCATTTCATTTCCTGCTCCCTCTTTTTCTCTTTTCGTTGTTCTGTCCCAGACACATAGCTTCTTTTTGACATGTTCTTTTGCTAAAAGAAGTAACGTTATCTTTTCTTAAAAAGGACACTCATCGGTTCACAGCATAAGACTGACAGCTCGTTGAGCCTCATGGTTGCCAGATTGGTGACATTTCCAGCAGTAGAGTGATGTTGCAGACGGAGCAGCAAGCGCAAATAGTTGTTCACACTATACACTGTATCAATGTATTGCAGGTATATAGATCACAGAATAACCTTTCAAGATTCAAGATTCAAGATTCAAGAAGTTTAATTGTCACATACACACACGAGGTGTGTAGTGAAATGCAAAGTGGCAATGCTTAGCAGAAATGTGCAAAATAACAGGTTCACACTATTTACAATAACCAACACAATATTTACAATGTCACAGTTTTGAAGAGCTCTATATAAAAAACAACACAATATTTACAATAAGAGCACTTTATAAAAAAATATAGTAAAAAAAGGGAAAATTGTACGTATAATATAATATAAATTATAAATTATGTGTAGTCTTTACCTAAGTTTGTGTGTGTGTGTGTGTGTGTGCATAAGAGGGGCAGTGTGTGTGTCTTGGTGGGGGCCCTGGTGAGGTCAGAGTTCACAGTCCTGATGGCCTGAGGAAAGAAACTCCGTCTCAGTCTCTCTGTTTTGGCAGCGTGACTACGGAGGCGCTTGCCTGACCGCAGCAGCTGAAACAGTCCGTTGTTAGGGTGGTGAGGATCCTTCATGATCCTGCAGGCTCTGGTTCTGCACCTCCTGGTGTACAAGTCCTGCAGGGTGGGGAGTGTAGTTCCAATAGTGCGCTCAGCCGAACGCACTACTCTCTGCAGAGCCTTCCTGTCCTGAGCGGAGCTGCTGCCAAACCAGGCAGTGATGCTTCCTGTCAGGATGCTCTCCACAGCTCCAGAGTAGAAGGACTGAAGGATCCTCCGGGAGACTTTAAATTTCCTCAGTTGCCTGAGGTGGTAAAGGCGCTGCCTCGCCTTTCTCACCAGAGTGTCAGTGTGTGTGGACCATGTGAGATCTTCGGTGATGTGGACTCCCAGGTATTTATACCTGCTCACCCTCTCCACAGTATTCCCATTAATCCCCAGTGGTGAGTGCGTCCTCTGTTGTTGTGTCCTCCTAAAGTCCACAATCAGCTCCTTAGTTTTGGTGACATTCAGGAGGAGGCTGTTGTCCTGGCACCAGAGTGACAGATCAGCAACTTCCTCCAGGTAGGCCTTCTCGTCGTTGTTGGAGATCAGGCCCACCACCACTGTGTCATCCGCAAACTTAATGATGGTGTTGGAGCTGAACCTGGCCACACAGTCATATGTGTACAGGGAGTACAGTAGGGGGCTGAGGACGCAACCCTGGGGGGATCCTGTGTTCAGGGTGAGGGGGTTGGAGATGTGTCTACCCACCCTGACCACCTGGGGCCTGGCGGTCAGGAAGTCCAGGATCCAGGCACACAGGGGGGTGTTCAGTCCCAGCTCAATCAACTTGCCAGCCAGTCTGGTGGGGACTATGGTATTGAAAGCTGAACTATAGTCAATGAACAGCAGTCTCACATAGCCCCCCTTCCGGCTGTCCAGATGAGAGAGATTGGTGTGCAGTACCTGGGAGACAGCATCATCCGTGGATCTGTTGGGACGATAAGCAAACTGCAGCGGGTCCATGGAGCAAGGGAGGAAGGTGCAGATGTAGTCCTTTATCAGCCTCTCGAAGCATTTCATGACCACCGAGGTGAGGGCCACCGGTCGGTAGTCATTCAGGCATGCTGGAGAAGCATTCTTAGGCACAGGGACAATAGTGGATCTCTTGAAGCAGGCGGGGACCACAGACTCAGCCAGGGAGATGTTGAATATAGTGGTGAACACTGGAGCTAGCTGATTAGCACAGGTCTTCAGTACTCGCCCAGATATGCCATCCGGACCAGCAGCTTTCCTGGTGTTCACCCTCGTCAGAGCCCTCCTCACACTGTGCTCGGTCACAGAGAGTGTGTGTTCATCCCCAGCGTTAGAACTCACTCCGGTTGCGCTAACGGTGATGTTGTTAGCCGGCGAGCTAGCGCTGTTGTTGCTAGCCTCAAACCGTGCATAGAATGAGTTCAGGTCCTCCGCTAGGGATGCGTCGGCACTCACAATTGCGGGGGGTCTGCCCTGGTAGTCCGTTTCATGGGTCGGACCGGCATTGTCCATGTGTACCATAGTGCAGCCTGAAGAAATATGTTTGGCAAACTCAATATCCTCAATGACTACAGACCAGTAGCACTAACATCCCATATTATGAAGACCATGGAAAGGCTAGTCCTCGCTCACCTCAGACCCCTGGTGAGTACAGACTTTTTACCGCCTCCCCTCCCCCTCTACAGCTCAACTGAGGACTGTGTTCCTCCTCACCACTTATCACTTATCACCCTGCACTTTATTCATTCCCTTTAACATCCATCCATTACCATTCATTAACTCTGTATATATGTACCATCCATTCATTCACAAGCTGCTCTTCCCAGTCTTATTACTTATATGTAAACATACCATCCATCCACTGTACATCCTGGTTCTATGACATCTAGTATTGGAGTATTTAGTATTTAGGCCTTTGTATTTTGAACATTCTGTTTTTGGTGTTACTGTTATGCTGTTACAACCCCACAATTTCCCCCCCGGGGATCAATAAAGTATCTGTCTGTGAAGCACTTTGAAACTCTGTTTTGTGCTAAGTGCTATATATAAATAAAGTTTTTATATACACTGTTTGTATATAGAAAGATTGAGGTGTATAATTCAATATTAAACTCCTCAATTTTAAGTGCAGTTTAGTACTGTAGTTGGTTTTTACGTCAACTTGCTAGCTTTTGCAAATTGATTGATTTTGGTGAGTTTCTTCTTTTCAAAGTGAGAGAGTCGTGTCTCTCTAGACTGAAAGGTTTTTGTACAGCGGCTCAATGAGTTTGTATCACTGTGGTTGACTTTTGGTGGAGGCACCAGACTGGATGTTGGAAGTAAGTTCACCTATCTAATGTTTTTACTAATCCATTACTTCAATTTACTTTAGAAAGTTAAATTAGATTTTCCATGTAGATATATATTTTTTAAACAACAGTTTTCATTCTCCAGTGAAAGGACACTTTACTTTAATCAGTGGAGTCCATATGACCAATCTAAGTATATTCTTAATTATTATAAGTCCTTGGGCCAGAGGAGAAAGCATGTATTCCTACCTATTAGTTTAACGTTGCAACTTGAGGGCTTGTAGTTTTAGTTTGCTCTGACAAAGTGAGAGAGTCGTGTCTCTCTAGAGTGAAAGGTTTTTGTACGGCGGCTCAATGAGTTTGTATCACTGTGGTGGACTTTTGGTGGAGGCACCAGACTGGATGTTGGAAGTAAGTTTATTCAAAATAATATCATATCATGTATTAACGCTTTTATTTCTGTGTCTGAATGTTAACAGTAGATATAAATATGTATTGTGTTGATTTCCATCACTTACATCTCTTTTCTTATTGTCTGTTTCTCTCCTTAACCATGGAGTCTAACTTACAGCTGCTTTAAGATACTTTTCTTTACACATTCTAGACATACTGTGAAAAGTCCACAGCTTCATCTGCAGAAAACATTAAGGAAAAATATATATTCTGTATTGGGTTTTTTTAAGGTCGAAATTGTTTTTCCACAATCTAAATGCTCAGTAAATTAAAACTATCTTAAAGAGAGAGTGGCTTTACAAGAACAGGTGAAAATGTAACCAATTCTCTGATCCTTTTAACTCAAATGTTTAAATTGTTTAAAAGCTTGTGATAGTTTACTGTTTCCATTTGTTATTTAATATTGAATAACACCATTTGAGTCTTATTGTCTTTTTTTTGCTAATACTGTCTTTCAGAAGATCTCAATGTTAAATTGTTACTGTTTTCTTCAACACAGTCAATGTGTTAGTGTGGATTTATACTTTGTGCATGAATGAAACTTTTGTCACATAATAGCTGAAAGAAATGCAATTTGATAATGTATTGATAGTTTATGTTCTTGATAATTGATATGCATGAGAGGCTTCTTAAAGGGAAGTGAAACAATGTGTGAGTGAGTGACTGGTGGAGCATGAAAACAATCTGACAGAAACTCCTTAAAGGGGAAAATGGACTCTCACACAGTAAATGAGTCCAACTGCTGGTGATTGATTGACACCTGTGGGCTTCCTGTCCTCTAAGCTAATTGGTGTCTCCTAGGTGATGTCCCTCCCACCCTGACGGTGCTGCCTCCCTCCAACCTGGAGGTGCAGCAGGGGATGGCCACGCTCATGTGCCTGGCCAACAAGGGCTTCCCCTCAGACTGGAGGCTGGCCTGGAAGGTGGACGGCAGCAGCAGCAGCTTGGAGGTGAGCAGGAGCCCCGGGGTGCTGGAGAAGGACGGCCACTACAGCTGGAGCAGCACCCTGAGGCTCCCTGCAGACCAGTGGGAGAAGGTGGGCTCTGTGACCTGTGAGGCCACCCAGGGCTCCCAGTCTCCGCTATCAGAGACTCTGAGGAGAGACCAGTGTTCCCAGTCCTGACCTGACTCACTGGGACTTCTACTACTGGTTTTACTCTGCTACTGCTCTCAGTCTGCACTCAGCACCATAGTCTCTCTCTCTCTCTCTCTCTCTCTCTCGCTCTCTCTCTCTCTCTCCAGAATCATTCCATCTTTAAATAGTAATGTTTTCTTGCTGCCAGTAATGCTGATGTTCTCTGTATGTTAAGACAATAAAGAGCTTTTCACCAAATCAGTTGTTTCCATGGATATCATTATAAAATAACAGATGTCTTATGATGCTGTCTTAATGCTAACAGTGGTTCCAGTAAATCCACAAAGACTGAGCTCATCTCAGGGTAAGGTGACTAGAATTGTATAATTACTGCTGATGATTGGAGAAATAAATGGTGGGATGATATAATGTATGGTCACACATGCAGTAACTCTGTTAGTGCAACATGACAGTGACTCTGTTTACCAGTGGGGTCCTAAAGCTAGGTAGGAGCTAGGTGTGGAGATGAAAGGAGACCATTTTAACAGAACAAGCAACTCTGTGCTACATGGTGTCCTTCACATCAGTCCTTTGTCCTGCTCTATACTGATGTTATAGCATGGGGATGGAGGACTACATAGACTGTGGGCTTTACTGCTATAGTGCTGTAATGAAATGATGAGAAAATAATCTACTTTCTTGGCTTCTTGTGCTTTCTAACAAATATATGTAATTAGTATCTTCTCCCATGTGTTGTTCAAAATGCTGAACTGGAAATATAATGTATTATTATACATATTTATCTTGTCATAATTTGCATCGAAATATCTCTTGTTAAAATTGAAATACTTTGATTTAGTTCTGCAAAGAGTTTGAGTTTGTTGAGTTAATTTGATGGAAAGTTGATACTCTGTTAGTAACTGTATGTTCAAATAGTATGTTTTAAATTAACAATTAAAAATAATATATATTAGAATTGCTAAGTGTTCAGTTTTTATGATCTATATCAAAACATCTTGTTTGATGACAGTTGAAAGTATTTACTTAGAAAGTGTCTGACTCTGACTGTTAGAGCCAGTCTCTCACTGTAACAGACGGTGATCCTGTTACAATCCATGTTTCAATAACATAATAAATACATACATTAATTGATTCATAATAAAAAATATATATACTTCATTGACTTGAATGCAATATTTTCATAATAAAACTTATTTTATCCCTATTATTATTCTTCTTGGTCAGACCTCTAATGTTTTAGTTTCTCTGCAGCTGTTGAGTCAGATCAGTTCCTCTCCAGCTGAGGGAGGTTTTTGAACGACGTTGTATCACTGTGTGAACGGGAAGCTGTTACTCTGCTGACAGTAGTAAACTCCTGTATCTTCAGCCTGGATTCCACTGATGGTCAGAGTGTAGTCAGTCCCAGAATATCTTCCACTAAAACGATCTGGAACTCCAGACTGACGGGTTGTAGCATAATAAATCAGGAGTTTAGGAGCTTCTCCAGGTTTCTGAAGGTACCAGTGGAGGTTTCTACGAACACCTGTACTGGTTTTACATCTGATAGAAACAGTCTGTCCTGGACCAACAGACTGAGATTCAGGAGACTGAGTCAGAATGATGTCTCCTAATGAATCTGGAAGATCAAAAAGAGGAGAAGGGTTATTGAGACAAATCCAGGTTGGAGAAAGGTGATCAATATCAGAATAGAAGAGGATCATTTCTTTAACATGGAGAATAGATGGAAGAAGGTAAATGTTGCTTGTTTGAGCGTTTCTCCATCATAGCAGAACATCATTGTGGTAAACCTGGTTGCATCCTGAAGCAAAGTTTTCAGAAGAGAGTCTCACCCTGAACAAGGAGCCCCAGGGTGCCCAGCAGTAGAATCTGTGACATCATCATTGTGCTGCTGGCGTGTCAATGGGTATGAAAGGTCTGGACAGCCACTGATCAACACTGGCCTCTTAACGGGTGGGGAGCAGAGAGGCAGGACAGATATGCAAACACACTCAATTTACACACACACACACACACACACACACACACACACACACACACACACACACACAGAGTCAGTGAAGTGTAGCTGTCCTGAACATATCATTTAAATGGTACTCATGTACATGATGTTAATATAAGGTGTTAATAAAGTTTCAGGACGTTGTCATCCTAGAAGAGACCACTCCCACACTCCCATCAGGATAGAACAACTATTTATTCCAGACAGGCTTTTACTGTCATTTGTTTTCATCTATTCCTCTTGTTTTTTCCTGGATGATTCTTCTATAATCCTGTTTTTAATTCAATCCTGACGTCTTCATCCTTCATCTTAATGGTTTTGATTCATTGGTATTTTGTCTAGAACTCTGTTTTTAAAAGTTCTAGTCTGCTTTATGTTGCTTGTGTTGTGGTGCAAATAAAACTGCCCTGCTGGCCACTTGACTCTCCTCCTGCCTTGTCTCTGTCTGTCACGGACCCCGGTACCGTAGCAAGTTGCTACACTGTACTTTTACTACATGTAACCAGGCTTACTGGGGGCTTTTACCGAGTACGCCCCCTGGGGAATTGCACCTAATGTTATGTAAAACACACCTTTTCCATGAAATGCACACAGGTAAACTTGCTGCCATGGGAAAAATAGTTTAACAACTAACATGACATGCTGACACCGCAGCGGCGTAGACCTTAATGGTGGAGAAGGATAATCCCTTATCCAACAAGGATTGAAGGAACGAAACCACTCGCCCTACCGAACCGGGAGTGGGAATGTTAAATAAAGAGTATCAACCAGTGGATATATCTGTTGTGTTGTGCTGTGTGGCCAAGAGTTTGACAGGAGATCCTGACAGTCCAGATATTCCAGGACCAGCATGGATAAGCTGTTGGATCATTCAGCAGTGGTTTGGGGGTTGGCATCAGGGTAGCTTACTTTGGTAGATGTTGTTGTGCTTTTAATGTGTCTGATTGGGCTTCTTCACTGGAACTGTTTTCTTCATTTGGGGGAACTTTGAGCTCGTTGAGGTGGAGGTGTGTTGTTTTAACTTCATAAGGTAAACTGGTAGGGACACTATGAACAACATCATAACATCTCACCAACAAAGTTGTGTGTGTGTATCCTCAGTGAACTGTATCAGCCCCTGCAGTAGGTTCCAGCTGCAGCTTTCAGTTCAGTCTCTGTTCAGTCTGACTGAGGGAGGTTTTTGTACGACGCTTTATCACTGTGTGAACAGATCGTACCTACTAGCATCGTGTTCAGCCTTACAGTAGTAAACTCCTGTATCTTCAGCCTGGACTCCACTGATGGTCAGAGTGAAGTCAGACCCTGATCCACTGCCTGTAAACCGATCTGGAACTCCAGACTGACGGGTTGTAGCAAGATAAATCAGGAGTTTAGGAGCTTCTCCATCTCTCTGATAGTACCAGGATAACTGATTGTTGCTATAAACGCTCTGACTGGTTTTACAGCTGATGGTGACCGAGCCTCCCACAGCAGATCTCACTGCTTCTGGCTGAGTCACTGTGACCTGGATTTTGGACTCTGTGGATACAGAGATAAAATCATAAACCACCGTCATGGTTTTCTCCTGTTCATTTCAGAGGGACGATGTTCATAGAGGAGAGGAGTTTGATTCTCTGGACTTTACCTGTGAAGCAGCAGCAGAGGAGAGTCCAGATGAGGATGGAGATCAACGTCATGTTTTGATGAGGAGGATTTCTGTGTCTTCTGTTGTCATGAAGGACAGCTATCAGTCATCAAGTGTTCAACTCTCAGGACTATAAACTCTCCCAGAGCACTGGAGCATGGTGCTGCTGATGCAAAGTGTCTCTCTATGGAAATGCTCTGACTGACTCCACCAGGGACTTGGATTACTGTCATGATGCTATTTCTAAATGGACCAATCAATTTACCATAGTCTTGATTAAGAATTAATCTAAGCTGAGTTTGATGGAGATTTGGCTTCATGTCTATCAACAGGTTTTATTGAAGAATGTCTTCTGTCAGCTTTTAGTTTACTGCTAGAGAAATCAATATCACTGGTGCTATTGATTTCTGTAAACACTCTAAAACTCTAGAGCGGGAGAGCTGGTTTTGTCCTGCCTTAGCTTTTAAAATGAAATTAACATGTCAAACTTTCTCATATCATCTTCTTCACTCACTGGATTTACCAAATGAGGGGATTAAAAGCGTGATATTTAAAGGAATATATTTATTAGCCAAAACAATCTTACGTATAGCAGCTTTAAGTGAATTAACAAGAACAATTAAGGAACATAGTGAGAACAGAATAAGTCCAAATTTAAATAGCACACAAATTAAATAGAATGTTTTAAATAAAATAAATAAATCAACAAATAAAACATCAAATCTTGGACTGCAACAAAAAAGTCTCTCTCAGAATTTTTGTTTCCTTGCCTTCATGGAAGCAAACTCATTAATGACCTCATCATATGAGATGTGGCTGCCAACCTGGTGATCAATATTGATTATGACCAGTCCACTCAGGTGGTCCTGTGACATGTTGGACCTTAGAGTTTTTATCAGCTTGAGCTTAGAAAAGCTTCTCGTCTGATGCCACTGTCACCAGAATTGTACAAGCTATTATAAGTGCAACCCAAAGATTTGGAAGGAGCTCATAGAGAAATATTTCCTTTTAGATATATTTTCTCAACAATAAAGAATCCTCTTTGATGTAACACCTAACACCTACCAGCAGCAGTGTCTCCACCAGCAGTATCTTCCATCAGTGCAGATGATGACATTATGTCCTCAGCTGCTGCAGTGTCTATGGAAACAGAGGATGGAATAAAGGAAACATCACCATTTTAGATTGGAATTTTGTAAATGATGCTTACAGTCTATTGAATAGCAAATGATGGAAGCTCTTCCAGTAGATTGCATGTAAAAGAATGTCATGTAGGCCTTCATAGTGTACAGTACTTTTTAGTATTCAATAGGCTATCTGATTTACTATCCTACTGACCAACAATAGCTTCATCATCATCATCATCATCCTTATGTTGGTGTGGTCGATCAAATAATTTCAGGAGGGATCCTGAGAAGGTGGTAAAGTTAATCACAAAACACTGCTAAGTCACACTAATTCACACTGCTAGCACATTGTACCAACACCTTGGATACTTTATGTTGGCTAAATGGATGGAATAAAAAACTAACATGATTTTTGTTACATAAAACAAGTGAACCTCTTGCTTTTAATTTCATTTCCTGCTCCCTCTTTTTCTCTTTTTGTTGTTCAAATCAAATCAAATCAAATCAAATCACATTTATTTGTATAGCCCTTTATCACCGTTACAGTCTCTAAGGGCTTCACAGTGCCCAACATGTGAAAATAATAAATGGTTAGTACACGACATCCCCCAGCCTTAGACCCTCACAGAGGACAAGGAAAAACTCCCACAAACCCTCACTGGGAAAATTGGGAGAAACCTTGGGAGGGGCTACTCAGAGAGGGATCCCCCTACCAGGACGGTTGGGCGTGCAATAGATGCCGAGTTTGGGCAAGCACCGTATACACAATATATGAAAGTTTATTTTGGTGGGACATCCAGATCTGATGGGGCGGCATCACAGCAACGGCAACTCAGTCAGCGTCATCATAGGACTAGGGGACCATGCAGGCGCCAACACTGCCCAGATAGGAGAACGCAACGTCCGCTCAGTCAGCATCGTCCTAGGAGGCGGGACCAACCAGACGCCAACTCTGCCGGGCTGCAGCCTGGAACACATAGGAGACTCACCCACACACACCCATACACACACTCTCACTCACACAGACATGACCAGCGTCAGTGGACAGGAGCAGGTAGACCAGGAGAATAGGACATGTAGGCAGGATGCTAGTATCCATCGGCAGGACCCTGATCTAGGATGAGCTAACTGGTCTAGCCTTACTCTGAGAAGAGACTGAGCCACTCCCTCAAGGCTGGTCAAATGACAGAGAGAATAAATGGGTTTTTAGCCTTGACTTAAAGACTTCGATAGAGCCTGCCTCTCTGATTGAGGCAGGCAGACTGTTCCATAGATAGGGAGCCCGGTAAGAAAAGGCTCTGTTACCTGCAGTTTTCTTTTTGACTGCTGGGATAGACAGGTAGCCAGCGTCCTGAGATCTGAGGGCGTGTGGCGGTTTATAAGGTTTAATCAAATCGGATAAATAGGACGGTGCCATCCCATGTAATGATTTATATGTAAGTAAAAGCACCTTAAAGTCACACCTGGCCTGAATTGGTAGCCAGTGTAATGAGGACAGGATGGGAGTTATATGGTCGAATTTCCTAGTTTTGGTCAGGATTCTGGCAGCAGCATTCTGGACCAGTTGTAGTTTTTTAGTGCGCCCAGTAGGTAAGCCCGAGAAAAGGACATTGCAATAATCGATTCTGGATGATACAAAGGCATGTACTAAAATTTCTGCGTCTGCCTCTGTTAGCATAGGTCGAATTTTGGCAATATTGCGAAGATGATAAAACGCTGATTTAGTGATCTCCTTAATGTGCAACTCGAATGAGAGGGTAGGGTCGAATTTTACCCCAAGGTTTTTAACGTATGGGCTCCTGGAGATTACACAACTATCAAAGTTAAGAGTACTATTCTCAAATAAGTGTCTATGTCTAGCCGGTCCCACAATCAGCATCTCAGTTTTGCTGCCATTAAGAAGTAGGAAGTTTAGGGACATCCAATATTTGACCTCTGATAGGCAGGCCTCTAGTTTTTGGAATTGGGTGTCATCGGTTGGTTTGACTGGTATGTAAATTTGGGTGTCATCGGCGTAGCAATGGAAGTTAATGCCAAATTTGCGAATGATGCCACCAAGTGGTAGCATATAGATAGAGAATAGCAGTGGTCCTAGGACAGAGCCTTGTGGGACACCAAAGTCCATATTGCAACACTCTGAGGTCATGTTGTTGTAGAAGACGTGGTGTGATCTATCAAGTAGGTAAGACCTAAACCAAGAAAGGGCTGATCCCCGGATACCAATATAATGTTCAAGACGGTTCAAGAGTATCGCATGATCAATTGTGTCGAAGGCTGCACTCAGGTCAAGTAGCAATAGTGCTGAGGTTGAATTGGAGTCAATAGCTAACAAAAGATAATTTACCACTCTCGTGAGTGCAGTTTCGGTCGAGTGAAGGGATCTAAAGCCAGATTGGAAGGGATCAAGCAGGTTCTTTTTTGACAAAAAATCTGTAAGTTGACTGGCTACTGTTTGTTCAAGTAATTTGGAGAGGAACGGCAGATTTGAGATTGGTCTATAGTTCTGAAGTACTTCGGGGTCAAGGTTTGTTTTTTTCAGTAGTGGCTTGATCACGGCCGTTTTAAAGGCGGAGGGCACAGTGCCAGTGGAGAGCGACTGATTGATCATATAGAGAATGGAGGGTCCTAGGATAGGGAATACTTCTTTAAGCAGTTTAGCAGGTAGAGGGTCAAGCATGCAGGTCGTGGGTTTTGAAGACAGAGTTAGCTTGGTGAGAGAGTCTAAGGAAACTAAATCAAAATGTGAGAAAAGACATTCAGCCCGGGGAACACCAAGTGGACTTTTCAGGTGTGAGATGGCACCACCAGTGGAGAGTGTACTGGTGATCTCATCTCTAATCAGCGTGATTTTCTGACTACAAAAGGACATGAAATCATTCGGAGAAAACAGAAAGCTATCAGAGGGGGAGGGATTCCGTGTTAGCTTAGCAACAGTGTCGAATAGAAACTTTGGGTTGTTTTTATTTGCACTGATTAACCTAGAGAAGTGTGCAGTTTTGGCTGACGAGAGTGCACATTTATAATTTAGCAAGCTATCATTCCAGGCAAGCCGGAAGACTTTGAGTTTGGTCAATCGCCATTTACGTTCTAGTTTTCTACAGGCTTGTTTAAGTGCACGAGTGTCATGGGTAAACCACGGTGCAAACTTCCTAGCGTGGTGTTTTCTAGTGACTAACGGGGCGATTGAGTCAAGCGCGTTGGTAAGGCTAGGTCAGACAGATAGCTTCTTTTTTGACATGTTCTTTTGCTAACAGAAGTAACATTATCTTTCCATAACAAGGACACTCATCGGTTCACAGCATAAGATTGACAGCTCGTTGACCCTCGTGGTTGCCAGATTGGTGACTGTGGCAGACTGGGGGGTGTGGTTGGGCAGATGGCTGGAGGCGGGGGGCGGAGTCGGGCCGGCAGGCGGGTTCGCCCTGCCCCGACACCGGCTGCAGCCCATCGGGACTGAGTGGGGACTAATATCTGTTGTGCGTGTGTGTTTTCCCCATGTCAGTGAGCCGGGAACACGGAGCGAGCGGCGCGAGTGAGAGAGAGAGAGAGAGCGAGCGGCGCGAGTGAGAGAGAGAGAGAGAGCGAGGACTGTTCCCCGCCGTGAGCGGAGGAGGGCGAGAGAGCCCTGTGTGTGTGTGTATTTAAGTGTGTCAAATAAACGGCGTTGCTGCCAAGCGAACCCACCGCAAGTCTCCGCCTCTGCCTACCTGTGGTAGCATCGTTGCTACAGTGACATTTCCAGCTGTAGAGTGATGTTGCAGACGGAGCAGCAAGCGCAAATAGTTGTTCACACTATACACTGTATCAATGTATTGTAGGTATATAGATCACAGAATAACATTTCATGGGTCGGACCGGCATTGTCCCTGTGTACCAAAGTACAGCCTGAAGAAATATCTTTGGCAAACTCAATATCCTCAATGGCTACAGACCAGTAGCACTAACATCCCATATTATGAAGACCATGGAAAGGCTAGTGATCTCTCACCTCAGACCCCTGGTGAGTACATCACTGGACCCCCCTGCAGTTCGCCTCCCAGCCCCACATCAGAGTGGATGATGCAATCATCTACCTGCTGCAAGGGGCCTACTCTCACCTGGACAAAGCAGGAAGCACTGTGAGGGGTCATGTTTAACAGTTTTAACTTCTCGAGTACCTTCAACACCATACAGCCCCATACTACCTGACTGGCAGACCACAATTTGTGCGGCTACGGAGCTGTGTGTCAGATCAGGCAGTGAGAACACAGGGGTCTGTCCTGACCCACTTCCTGTTCACCCCCCTACACATCGGACTTCAGGTACAACTCTGAAACATCCCATCTGCAGAAGTACTCAGATGACTCTGCAATAGTGGGGTGCATCAGGGGAGGGACAGGAGGAGGAGTTCAGAGGCCTGGAGGACTTTGTGGTGTGGTGTGAGCAGAACCACCTACAGCTCAACGTCACCAAAACAAAGGAGATGGTTGTGGACTTCAGGAGGACTAGGTCCTAGCAGACTCCAGTCTCCATCCGGGGGACGGATGTGGAGACGGTCTGCTACCTGGAGGAGGTGGCAGGCAGAAGGATGCTGGTCAAACTGCTGGCCATCATGGATAATGTCTCCCACCCCTCCATGCCATGGTTATGAAGCAGCAGAGCTTATTCAGCCATAGACTGATCCCACCACGGTGTGACAGAGAGCGCTACAGGAAGTCTTTCCTGCCGGCCACCATCAGACTTTTTACCGCCTCCCCTCCCCCTCTACAGCTCAACTGAGGACTGTGTTCCTCCTCACCACTTATCACTTATCACCCTGCACTTTATTCATTCCCTTTCACATCCATCCATTACCATTCATTAACTCTGTATATATGTACCATCCATTCATTCACAAGCTGCTCTTCCCAGTCTTATTACTTGTATATATGTAAACATACCATCCATCCGCTGTACATCCTGGTTCTATGTTATCTAGTATTGGAGTATTTAGGATTTAGGCCTTTGTATTTTGTTCCTTCTGTTTTTTGTGATACTGTTAAGTATCTATCTGTGTCTATATTAGTCTATATTAAACTCCTCAATGTGTAGTGCAGTTTAGTACTGTAGCTGGTTTTTACATCAACTAGCTAGCTTTTGCAAATTGATTGATTTTGGTGAGTTTCTTCTTTTCAAAGTGAGAGAGTCGTGTCTCTCTAGACTGAGAGGTTTTTGTACAGCGGCTCAATGAGTTTGTATCACTGTGGTTGACTTTTGGTGGAGGCACCAGACTGGATGTTGGAAGTAAGTTCACCTATCTAATGTTTTTACTAATCTATTACTTCAATGTACTTTAGAAAGTTAAATTTGATTTCGCATGTAGATATATATTTTTTAAACAACAGTTTTCATTTTCCAGTGAAAGGACACTTTACTTTAATCAGTAGAGTCCATATGACCAATCTAAGTATAATCTTAATTATTATAAGTCCTTGGGCCAGAGGAGAAAGCATGTATTCCTACCTATTAGTTTAACGTTGCAACTTGAAGGCTTGTAGTTTTAGTTTGCTCTAACAAAGTGAGAGAGTCGTGTCTCTCTAGACTGAGAGGTTTTTGTACGGCGGATCAATGAGTTTGTATCACTGTGGTGGACTTTTGGTGGAGGCACCAGACTGGATGTTGGAAGTAAGTTTATTCAAAATAATATCATATCATTCATTAGCGCTTTTATTTCTGTGTCTGAATGTTAACAGTAGATATAAATATGTATTGTGTTGATTTCCATCACTTACATCTCTTTTCTTATTGCCTGTTTCTCTCCTTAACCATGGAGTCTAACTTACAGCTGCTTTGAGATACTTTTCTTTACACATTCTAGACATACTGTGAAAAGTCCACAGCTTCATCTGCAGAAAACATTAAGGAAAAATATTTATTGTATATTGGGTTTTTGTTTAGGTCGAAATTGCTTTTCCACAATCTAAATGCTCAGTAAATTAAAACTATTAAAGAGAGAGTGGCTATACAAGCTATACAATTCTCTGATCCTTTTAACACAAATGTTTAAACTGTTTAAAAGGTTTTGATAATTTACTGTTTCCATTCATTATTTAATATTTGTCTTTAATTAACACCATTTGAGGGAGTCTTATTTTGACTAATACTGTCTTTCATAAGATCTCACTGTTACATTTTACTGTTTTCTTCAACACAGTCAATGTGTTAGTGTGGATTTATACTTTATTTATACTGAATTTATACTGTGCATGAATGAAACTTTTGTGACATAATAATTGAAAGAAATGCAATTTGATAATGTATTGATAGTTTATGTTCTTGATAATTGATATGCATGAGAGGCTTCTTAAAGGGAAGTGAAACAATGTGTGAGTGAGTGACTGGTGGAGCATGAAAACCATCTGACAGAAACTCCTTAAAGGGGAAAATGGACTCTCACACAGTAAATGAGTCCAACTGCTGGTGATTGATTGACACCTGTGGGCTTCCTGTCCTCTAAGCTAATTGGTGTCTCCTAGGTGATGTCCCTCCCACCCTGACGGTGCTGCCTCCCTCCAACCTGGAGGTGCAGCAGGGGATGGCCACGCTCATGTGCCTGGCCAACAAGGGCTTCCCCTCAGACTGGAGGCTGGCCTGGAAGGTGGACGGCAGCAGCAGCAGCTTGGAGGTGAGCAGGAGCCCCGGGGTGCTGGAGAAGGACGGCCACTACAGCTGGAGCAGCACCCTGAGGCTCCCTGCAGACCAGTGGGAGAAGGTGCTCTCTGTGACCTGTGAGGCCACCCAGGGCTCCCAGTCTCCACTATCAGAGACTCTGAGGAGAGACCAGTGTTCCCAGTCCTGACCTGACTCACTGGGACTTCTACTACTGGTTTTACTCTGCTACTGCTCTCAGTCTGCACTCAGCACCATAGTCTCTCTCTCTCTCTCTCTCCAGAATCATTCCATCTTTAAATAGTAATGTTTTCTTGCTGCCAGTAATGCTGATGTTCTCTGTATGTTAAGACAATAAAGAGCTTTTCACCAAATCAGTTGTTTCCATGGATATCATTATAAAATAACAGATGTCTTATGATGCTGTGTTAATGCTAACAGTGGTTCCAGTAAATCCACAAAGACTGAGCTTGTCTCAGGGTAAGGTGACTAGAATTGTATAATTACTGCTGATGATTGGAGAAATAAATGGTGGGATGATGTAATGCATGGTCACACATGCAGTAACTCTGTTAGTGCAACATGACAGTGACTCTGTTTACCAGTGGGGTCCTAAAGCTAGGTAGGAGCTAGGTGTGGAGATGAAAGGAGACCATTTTAACAGAACAAGCAACTCTGTGCTACATGGTGTCCTTCACATCAGTCCTTTGTCCTGCTCTATACTGATGTTATAGCATGGGGATGGAGGACTACATAGACTGTGGGCTTGACTGCTATAGTGCTGTAATGACATGATGAGAAAATAATCTACTTTCTTGGCTTCTTGTGCTTTCTAACAAATATATGTAATTAGTATCTTCTCCCATGTGTTGTTCAAAATGCTGAACTGGAATTATAATGTATTATTATACATATTTATCTTGTCATAATTTGCATGGAAATATCTCTTGTTAAAATTAAAATACTTTGATTTAGTTCTGCAAAAGTTTAGTTTTTTGGTTTTAATTTGGGGAAATTTGTACTCGTAAGTCTTTTTGTATGTTCAAATGTTTTTAAATTAACATTAAAAATAATATTTATAGAATGCTAATGTTCAGTTTTTATGATCTAATCAAAACACTTTTTTTTGATACATTTGAAAGTTTTTACTTAGAAAGTGTCTGACTCGACTGTTAGGCAGTCTCTCACTGTAACAAACGGTGATCCTTTTAAAAACCCATTTTTCAAAAACCCATAATAAATACAAAATTTAAATTTGATTCATAAAAAAAAAAATAATATACTTCATTGATTTAAAAAGCAATTTTTTTAAAAATTAAAAATTATTTTACCCCTTTTTATTATTCTTTTTGGTCAACCTCTAATTTTTTTATTTCTCTGCACTGTTGGTCAATCATTCCCTTCCCTGAGGGAGGTTTTTGTACGACTTTGTATCACTGGTGAACAAGCTTTCCTGCTGACGTATAAACTCCTTATCTTCAGCTGGATTCCACTGAGGTCAGAGTGAAGTCATCCCAGATCCACCCCACTAAAACGACCGGGAACCCAATGAGGGGTTGTAGCAAGATAAATAGGGGGTTTAGGGCTTCTCCGGGTTTTCTGAAGGTACCCACTGAGGTAGCTACTAACACCTGTACGGGTTTTACATCTGTTTGAACGTCTGTCCGGGCCCAAACAGACTGAGATTCAGGAGCTGAGTCAGAATGTTCTCCAAATAATCTGGAAGATAAAAAAGAGGAAAAGGGTTTTTTGAGAAAAACCCATTTGGGAGAAATACAATATCAGAATAGAAAAAGGAAAATCTTTTTCTTTAACAGGAGATAGATGGAAAGGAAAAATTTTTTTTGCTTGTTTGAGCGTTTCTCCTCATAGCAAACTCTGTGGTAAACTGGTAGCATCCAAAGCAAAGTTTTGAAAAGGAGTCTCACCCTGAAAGGAGCCCAGGGTGCCCAGCAGTAAAATTTGACATCATCTTTGTGCTGGGGCGTGTCAATGGGTCTAAAAAGGGCCTGGACACCACTGACAACACGGGCCCCTCTTAAGGGGGTGGGGGCAGAGAGGCGGGACAGTTTGCAAACCCCCAAAATTTACACACACACACACACACCACAGTCATTTTGAAGTGTACTGTAATTTATTTAAATGATACTCATGTACTGATGTTAATATAAGGTTTTTAATAAAGTTTCAGGGCTTTTGTCATCCCTAGAAGGAACCATCCCCACACCCATCAGTAAAACCCAACTATTTTACCCCAGACGGGGGTTTTACTGTCATTTTTTTCATCTTTTCCTCTTTTTTTTTCCCTGGTTGATTTTTCTATAATCCTTTTTTTAATTCAATCCTGATCTTCATCCTTCATCTTAAGGGTTTTTTGTTTAAAATTGGATTTTGTCTATAACCTTGTTTTTAAAAGTTATTTTCTCATAAAATAAAACATTATAGACTTTTGGTACAGTTCTTCTACTGTACTTTTGGACATTATGGATGTTGAACATTGTTTTATGTGGCCCACTTCTGCGTTTGCCTGGACTACAAGCTGAGAACTTGGGACTCGAGTTGTTTGAGGTTTGATTTGGGGTGTTTTTTTGGGGGGTCTCTCTCTCTCTCTCTCTCTCCTCTCTCTCTCTCTCTCTGATGTGTTGCAGACTAGTGATTTAAAAATTGTGGATTTTTTAACTTTTTTTATTATTTTTTAAACTGATAAGGAAAACTGGTAGGGACATTTAAAAAAAATAACATCTCACGAAATACTTGCCCTTTTGTGTGTGTGGTGGTGGGGGTACAGTTGTATCCCAGTGAACTGTTCAGCCCCTCAGTAGGTTCCGCTGCACTTTTATTCGTTCTTTTTGCTGAGAGGGGGTTTTTTTTTCATGTTTACACTGTTAAACTTAAATTTGAAATTAAACTCTGACAGTAGTAAATCCTGATTTTACCCCGGGCCCCACTGGGTAAGTTGGAACCCACCACGTGTAAAAATTTGGAAATCAGGAGGGTTTTCATAAAAAACAGGATTTTGAGCTTTCCCTCCTCTGATGGTCCCGGATGACGCCAGAAAAATCTACTGTTTTTAGTGATGTGACCCGGCCCCCCACCGAATTTTAGTTACTACACGGTCTGGTTCTTAGGTCAGAGAAAAAATAAAAAGGGAGGTTTTTTGTTTTTTGGGGGGAACCCTGCAAGAGGAAAAGGAGTTTATTTTTGGGACTTTATGTTTGGAGAGAGGAGGGGTCCCGTGAGGGGGAGTCAATCAGTTTTATAGGAATTTCTTCCCCGGCATGAAGGGGAGTTCGTATCAAAGTTCCTCTAGGAATCTCCCCGAACGGGCTGGGGGGGTGCTGATGCAAATTTTTCCATAATTCCTGCTGATAAAAGGGGGTATTCGTTGATTTTTTCTAAAAGACCCAACAATTTAAAGTCTTATTAAAAATTTAATTAAGCTGGTTTATGGGGTTTGGTTCTGTTACAAAATTTTATTGAAAAATGTTTTTCGGTTTTGTTTTTAAGAAATAATATTTTCCCCTTTTTTTTGTAAATAAAACCAGAGGGGAATGGTTTTGGGCCAGTTTTTTAAAAGAAATTTTTCAATTTTTTTTTATTTAAAAAAAACAATACCAGGGGATAAAAAACCCCCAATAAAAAAACATTTTTTTCCTAATTTTTCTATCACTTAATATACAGAACAAATGAGGAAAAAAAAAGGTGAATTTAAAAAAAAAAATTAAACCAAAAATTAAATAAAATTATAAAAAAAAGAAAAAATAAGGAAAAAGGGAAAAAAAGTAAAAATTTTTGTCCTTTTAAAGAAGTTTGAAAAAAAAATAAAAAAAACGCACAAACGGAGAAAAAAAGTTCCAAATTTTGTTTCCCTTGTTATGGAAACAAAATCATAATGGCCTATCAAAGGGGGGTGAAAGGGGGCATATGATTTGGGAAATATAGGGGCCCCATAAGGTTCCCAGAGTTTTTATTGTTTGGGGAAAAATTTCCATTAAGTCACCCAAAAATTTTAAAACAATAAGAACCCAAAATTTTTTGGGTTTCCCAAAAAAATTTTCCCTTTTTAGTAAACTAACAATAAAAACCCCTTTTAAACACCTACACCTCCACCAGTGCCCCCAGATATCTTTTATCAGTGCGAGTGCTTATGCCCCGCGTGATTTAGGAAACAAATAATAAAAAAATCACATTTTGATTTAAATTTTGAAGTCTTCATTATTGAATGCAAAAGGAAAATTTCCAAGTTGGAGAAAAAAACAGTACCCTTTTTGTTAAGTACTTTAATATTCAAAATTTTTTTTTTTTTTTTTCTACGATTTACTTCCTCTTACCCCTTTTTTTTCATCACCCCAACCCTTTTTGGGGGGGTCGCAAAAAATTTTGGAGGGGGCCGATGAACCCCCAAAATTTAAAAGCAAAGGGTTTTGGGTCAAAAATAATTTTTTTAAGGGGTTTTTTTTAGTGTTAAACAGAAAAGAAATATTCACCACGGATATTTTCTACTTTTTAGCAAAGTCAATCTCCCGGGGAGTGAAAATTTTAAGGGGGAAAAGAAAAAGCTAGTGGGTGCAATATGTATTACTATTTAATCACTTTTAATTTGGAGACCCCTCTTTTGGTTTTTTATTTTTTTAAAAAAAAAAAAACAAAAAGGGAAAGTGGATTTATTTTACTTAAAATTATTGTAAATTTTTGTAAAGATTTTAGACTTAATGGTAAAGTGGGTTTCCAAAAAAAATCCCAATTTTAATAGGGATTTTGTTAAAACCAAGTGAACCACCCCAAAGGGAGATAAAAAAAGTGTAGTTGTGAAAAAAGATGGGTTTTCCCCTGTTTTAAAAAACCGTAGAAAAGTTTTTTAAAAAACATGTTTTAAAACCAAATCTAAAATTACACACCCAAAATTTAAAAATTTTAAAAGGAGTTTCCGAGGGGATCCTGTTACCTAAAAATTACCCCCCACAACGGTTTTTGCTAACGTTACTTAGCTACAACGTAAACCAGCAGCCCTTACCTATATAAAAAAACACTTAATTTCGGCAAAACACAAAAATAAAATAAACACTAATATAGAAAAAAAAAAATAAAAAACCTAACATTGAAAAATTAAAAATTAAAAAACGCGTAAAATATGTTTTTAATTTTAAAATAAATTCCAAGGGTTTTTTGGTTTTTCCTTTAAATTTTAAAATTTTTTTCAATCATTTTTTCTTTCCCTTTTCCCCCCCTTTTTTTTGTTTAGTAAATTTTTTTTAGAATTTTTCCTACTGGTTTTGGTTTTCCTTTTTTTAAACCTTTTTAAAAGGTTTTTGTTGGGCAAAAGTAAATAAAAGGGTTTATTTTCCCCCCAGACCCCAAAAAAAAGGGGGGT
The DNA here is from genome assembly GCA_034670405.1 of Hoplostethus atlanticus. Lineage (NCBI taxonomy): Eukaryota > Metazoa > Chordata > Actinopteri > Trachichthyiformes > Trachichthyidae > Hoplostethus > Hoplostethus atlanticus. The sequence goes on from JAXDDX010000579.1 coordinate 30,555, forward strand.
CATGTTGCGGGGTTTTTTTACTGATCGCCTTTTGAGGGCTGTGTTGTTTCTTTTGCCCAATGGTTCGCCGGGGGAATTTTAAACAGGTATTTTTCGTGATGTTCTTGGAAAGGAACCTTTTTGGGTTTTATTTGAAAACATTTTTACTAATGAAGTTTAAAGATTTAAATGAAATTGGAACTTTTGTAATTAATTTTTTAACATTATTTTGGGGGTAAATTTTTTTATACTTTTATTTTTTTTAGAGTTTAAATTTACCGCTGATGTTATAGTGGGGCCTAATTTGGGGTTAAGAGAAAAATCCAAATTTTTTTAAATTTTTTTGTCAATTTTTTTTTTTTTATTTTCTACCCCCGGGGTATTTTGGCGGGCCCTGTTTCCCCTTCGGGGGACAGGAACCATTTTTCCTTTTTTCCATGATTCTTCCCAACTCTTTCCCCTTTTCCTACCCCCTTCACTTTCTTTAGGAAAAGTGGAATATTTTCCTGGTAAATGAATGGTTAAAGGGTTTTTATCTAGGGTACAATAGTCTTAAAACCCAAATTTATCTGAAATAAAAGGAATATTTTTTTTGTTTTTTGGGGGGAAAGGATTTTTTTTTTTTTCTTCAAATTTTTTAACAAAAAAATGTTTTTTATTTATTGTTGAGAAAACTTCACTTTGGGGGAAATAAGGGGGAAAAAAATGGCCCCCACTTTTTCCAAATCAATTAAATTATGTACAGTAGTAATTTTTGGAAAAAAACTTCACGGAAAAGGGTAAATTAACACCCTGTTTGCCTTGTCCAAATTGGTACTTTTCAAAGAAGTAAGTTATTTTTGTAACAAAAACAAACCCTGGGTTTTAGCAAAGATTGAATTTGTTAGTCGGGTTTCCCTTGGTCCCGCATGTTGTTAAAGGCGCAAGAAATTTTTTGCAACAAATTTAATGTAGCAGGAAAAATCCAAATTAAAAATGGGGGCCCGGGGCCCCCCCCACCAAAGGAGCCGGGAAATTGGGCAAATTCGTATCCCAATGATGCCCTAGCATCTCCCCCATTTGAAGACCATGGAAAAAGGTAGTCCCCCCCACCTCCCTCATCGGATCTTTGTGGACTTCAAACACACAAAAACAAATATCAGAGATGCTGTGGCTTCATTCAGATGGCTCAAACTATGAGGCCCTAGAGCTCATTGGGGGGTTTAAAGGGTTTTGCAGCATTCCTTCTTTGGGTGCGACCAAAAAAGACCAATGACTTGACTCAATCGCCCCCGTTAGTCACTAAAAAACACCACCTGGGAAAGTTTGCACCGGGGTTTACCCACGACACCGTGATTTAAAACAAGCTGTAAAAAACTAGAACGTAAAGGGGCGATTGACCAAACTCGAAGTCTTCCGGCTTGCCTGGAATGATAGCTTGCAAAAATTATAAAGTGCATCTCGTCGCCAAAACTGCACATTTCCTGTTAATCAGTGCAAAAAAAAAACAACCCAAAGGGTTTTATTCGACACTGTTGCAAAACAAACACGGAATCCCCCCCCCTCTGATAGCTTTCTTTTTTCTCCGAATGATTTCATGCCTTTTTTAGTCGAAAATCACGTTGATTAGAGATAGATCACCAGTACACTCTTACTGGGGGCCCCCGTCTCACCCCTGAAAAGCCCATTTGGGTGTTCCCCGGGCTAAATTCTTTTCTCACAGTTTGATTTTTTCCTTAGATCTCTCACCAAGCTAACTCTGTCTTAAAAAACCCACGACCGGCATGCGGGCCCTTTTCTAAATGCTTAAAAGAAGATTCCCTATCCTAGGACCCTCCATTCTCTATATGATCAATCAGTCGCTCCCCACGGACGGTGCCCTCCGTTTTTAAAAGGGCCGTGTCAAGCCACTACTGAAAAACCAAACCCTTGACCCGAAGACTTCAGAACTATAACAATTTCAAATCTGCCGTTCCCCCCAAAATTACGAACGAACAGTAGCCAGTAACTTACAGTTTTTTTGAAAAAAAAATAACCTGTTTGATCCCTTTCAATTGGTTTAGACCCCTTCAACTTGACCGAAACTGCATTACAGAGTGGTAAAGGATTTTTGTTACTATTGACTCCAATTAAACCTCGCACTTTTGCTACGAACCCTTGAGTGCGCCTTCACACAATTGATCTGCGATACTTTTAAAAACCCGTCTTGAAATTATTTTGGGAAACCGGGTCAGCCCTTTCTTGGGGTTTTAGGTTTACCTACTTGATTACCCCCTTTTTTTTACAACAACATGACCTCAAGTGTTGCAATATGGACTTTGGTTTCCCCAAAGGCTCTTTTAACCATGCTATTCTCTATCTATATGCTACCATTTGGGGGGCATCATTCGAAAATTTTGGCATTAACTTCCTTTCTCGAGGGATGAACCCAAATTTACTACCAGTCAAACCAAACCCGGGACCCCCAATTTCCAAAAAAACAAGGCCTGCCTATCAGAGGTCAAAATATTGGATGCCCCTAAACTTCCCTACCCCTTTAAAAGGGCAGAAAAAACGGATGCTGTTTGGGCCGGGCTAGACATAGACACTTATTTGAGAATAGTACTCTTAACTTTGATAGTTGTGTAATCTCCCCCAGAGCCCTACGTTAAAAAAACCGGGGGAAAATTCCCCCTACCCTCCTTTTCGATTTGCACATTAAGGGACACTAAATAAGCGTTTATCATCTTTCGAAATTTTTTCAAAATTGGGCCATGCAACAGAGGCAGACCAAAATTTTTAGTACTCCCTTTTGTACATCCAGAATCGATTTTTGCAATTCCTTTTTCCGGGGCTTCCCACTGGCGCACAAAAAAAAACTACAACTGGTCCAGAATGCTGCGCCAACCCGACCAAAAACTAGGAAATTCACCAATAACCCCCATCCTTCCTCTTTAACGGGCTCCCAATTTCAGGCCGGGGTTTTGACTTTAAGGTGCTTTTCTTACAAATAAATCATTACATGGGATGGCCCGTCATTTATCCGTTTTGATTAAACCTTTAAAAAAACCCACGCGCCCTCAGATCTCGGGACGCTGGCTACCTTCTACCCCCAGCATCAAAAAGAAACTGCAGGTAAAAAGCCTTCTCTTTCCGGGGGTCCTTTTCTATGGAAAAAGTCTGCCTGCCTCAATCAGAGAGGCAGGCTCTATCGAAGTCTTTTGGTCAAGGCAAAAACCATTTATTCTTCTTCATTTGCCCCCTTGAGGGGTGGGTCAGTCTCTTCTCAGGAAGGCTGGACCGAGCTCATCCAAAATCAGGGCCTGCCGAGAAACTGCATCCGCCCCACATGTGCTATTTCCTTTTACCGCTCCTGTCCACGACGGGTCATGTCTGTGAAGGAAGTGTGTGAGGGTGTGTGTGGGGGAGTCCCATCTGTTCCAGGCCGCAGCCCGGGAAAAGTTGGCGTTGGGTTTGGGCCCCCCTCCTGGGCGATGCTGACTGAGGGCGGGCGTTCTTCTCCCCTTGGCAGATTGGGTCTGGTTGGTCCCGCCTCCTAGCACGATGCTGCGACGGACGTTGGTTTTTCCTATGTGGGGAGTGTTGGCGCCTTTCATGGCCCCTAGTCATATGAGCTGACTGAGTTGCCGGCTGTAGCCGCCCCATCAGATCTGGATGTCCCCCAAAATAAACTTTTTATATTGTTAAGGGGCTTTGCCCAAACCGGCATCATTGCCCCCAACCCCCCCTGGTGGGGATCCCTCTCTGAGACCCCTCCCAAGGTTTTTCCCAATTTTCCATGAGGGTTTGGGGAGTTTTTCCTTGTCCTCTCTGAGGGTCAAGGGTGGGGATGCGTGTATAACCTTTTTTATTTTCACTGTTGGGCACTGTGAAGCCCCAGAGACGTAACGGTGATTAAGGGGTTAAAAAATAAATGTGATTTGATTTGATTTGATGTATGAATACTGCAAGAAGGTATTGGGGAGAAAATACTTCTATGCGGTTTTAAACTGGATTTTTGGGTTTACTGCTCTTTTCCCCTTTTGGGGTGGTATAACCACTTTATACATGGGAGCCAGTCGTCACAGCAGATTTGATTTACTCAGTTCTTCTTGGGCATAAAAGAGGAAGAGGGGGAAGACCGTTTTTTTGCCACAAGTGTCCCGCATATGTAATGGAAAAATTTCAATCTACCCCCTTTTGGGTTTATGAAATGTATTAAGTAGAAAATTTCCTGTATTAAAAAATTCATTTATATCAATATTTAGGTTTGCATAAATATAAAGATTGTGTGTTATTAAATGTAACCTGAAGATCGAAGTAATAATACTCGAGAATCCCTCCACGTGTCCATCATAAAATTTTCTAATGAGGCTGAAGATCACCAACAGGTCCAGCTAAAATTGAAAAATTGGTTTGGGGCCCGTCCCAAAACCCTAACTTTCGACCGCCTACATCCCACTTGAACCACCTGCAGAAAAGGGCACATGAGGGCCCAAAAAGTGAGAAATTTCAGCAATGGGCGTCACTAAAAAGGACCAAACCCAAAAAAGTGCGTGTACCTATAAAAACCCCAAATCCCTTTTTGCCTGTTACCTTGCTCTTGAACATGCTTGGAGTGTTTTGGTTGAGGGGGGCCTTTTGCGCGGAAGCGGTATACTTTGACCCAAAAAACTCACTGAAAAACAAGTTGGTTGGCGAGCCCCTTTTTTTGGGGGAAAAAGAATTTCCACCCAATGAAATTCAAATCCTGAGTGTGATGACAAAAAGAATGTCACTACTTTGCTCTGTGCTGGGCCTGACAGCAGTATCACTGCCAGGGGGAGGGGAAGACC
>JAXDDX010000580.1:0-35265 GCA_034670405.1 Hoplostethus atlanticus
TTGGAGGGTTCTTGTGGGTGAAGGGAAGAATGAGAGTGGATATTGTAAGTAAAGAGTTTGTGGAGTTTAGGAGGAGTAGGTTACATTATGTGTGGGTGAGGGGTGGTGAAATGGTGTTCCTCAGCTCCCGCCAATTGGAAGTGTCGACTGAGCATGTGAGGGTGAGTGTTGCTGGGGTTTAGTTAGGACGTCAAAGAGTGGCGGTGTGGGGTCGCAAGGAGGAGTTGGTATGTGATGTTACAATTTGGTCCTTCCTCTCTTCAATCCACGAAACTAATTGCTCTAGCTGATCAGTCTGTTCCTGCATTCGTTTTAAATGTTCATTCAAACTTTCTCCTTCCATTCATTTCACATCTGAAATATTTTTTTTTTTTAGGGAACAGTTTATTTGCCAAAGTAATCTCTCTCAAAATGTCCTGTTCTGCGTGTTCCACGCCTCTTTTGGAGTCTGGCTGAGTTGTTATCAGGTAAACTGGGGTGTAATTACATTCAGCGCTAACACAGAGAATGCCTTCTCTCTCGGTTTGTGAATTCGAGCTTGTGCAGTGTGCTAGTAGACATCTGGGCCTTAGGATTAATCCGTCTCCACTTAGCAGTTGCCACCATAGTCCTTTCGCTATTCCGCAAGTGTACATCTGAAATTTACGTTCCCAGTTCTCTGGGTCCACTCAGCTTGTCAATAAAACAGCTTATCTTCCATTGTTAATTCCACAACACCGTTTATCTCACACAAAACTCTGTGTAAAAACGCTTTATGCGACGCTCTGGGCATAACCTATTGCTTTCAGGTGTTTTATTTAAGAGTTAAAACCACAAAATGACATTAGAGGACAGTACGGCACAAAGCGGACACCATTGTCAAATGAAATCGTATTTTACAACAAAAATCACTGACTTATTTCCAATGATCGATCAAACCCCCCCCCCCCTGATGCAAAATGGTTAACCACACTAGAACACTGAATAACAGCGTTTTTAAAATACTTAAAATGGAAAGACAAAACACAGAAATAAAACTAAACTACTTACAACATCAAAAGCTCAACATTTACTTAGCAAACAATGACAAATATTTATAAATGGAATCCATGCAACCCATCAACACATGGCTTGTGTCGAACAGACGAATGCAAGTCACAGCAGATTGACTACCTATTCAGTTGGATACTCTATCAACAACAACAACCTGTTTCAAGAATATTGCAATGGCGACGACTGACAGCTCGTGGAAACTGTACAAAATACAAGACAATTTCAAATGTACTGACAGCACAAAACACCCGTTCGGCACATTCCCGACTTCATGTAATAAATCACTTGACTAGGCACTAAATGGAAAGAAAAGGGTCAACACCTCCATCAATCTTGACAACAACACCTTGTGAGTTTCGACAAACTTATCTGAAAATTAAATATTGAGAAACATACAATATCTTAAATACATCAATAAAACATTGATTAAGGCAAAATAGATTATCTCCAACCTCACTCATATCTATAAAAGGAATATTAGCTGAGCTATGTTGTGTTGCACACCGGACCCTATTCAAGGGTGGGACTTCGGAGTTCGGCAATAACGTGATTGCATTGTGGATACACGGGTCTCCGTTCGTCTAGTATGTATATTGTTAGAAGACAGCCTGGTTATTAAACGTACATGGTGTCAGAAGAGTGACAATGGAAAAACAGTAAAATAACAGTGAAGCGGACGAACTAATCGTTTACACAAGACGGTGGGGGAAAAAAGAAAAAGGGAAAAATGGATAGAGGGGAGCCTCGATCACAGTTGGCGCGTAGGCAAGTTTGACTCTCACCAATTTTGTTAGCCGAGGCCGTAGGATGATTGGGTCGGGACAAGCAATCAGAGGAATTTACATGTGTGAATGTTATTGGATGTATGCGTATAAGTGCTGGCGATGACGCCGAAGTATTCTTAAAAATGTATTTACCGTGACGGAAGAACAGAAAAAGTATACAATCTAGTCCAGTTTATGACGGATGCCTTCAAATGCCACATGTGTTATGCAAGAAAAGTCCATCTTTGGAAGGGCACGCTTGCAACAGGGCGGAATCCGGGGGTGAGGCGTGGAGGCTTTATAACAGCGGTGCATCACTCGCTGAACGCATCGTCAATTTGGCTCTGAAGAGAATAGACGAAGGTTTTGGAGGAGAAGAGTAATATGAGACGAATCGTGGTGGGCATACGAGATGTGATTGCGATAGATTTTGTTGGTAGGGATGGTGTCCGAAAGTCTTACAGGAGTAGTTTCGGATGCAGATTTGGAACTCATATGTGGACAGTGAAAGCCAATTAACGACGACGGGTGTGAGTCAGAGTTAGAGTGCAGATGTGAAAAAAAAACAACAGCCACGTGGCTAAGAGGAAACGGAGCAGGCGACAGGACACGTTGAGGCTATACACAAAAAGTACACAGGTTGGGACGATGGTGATGACAGAAAAAAAGACACCAGTGTGGATGGGAAAATCGAGGGAAGGAAACACTATGGAAACAGACTGCCTGCTGCTTCGTGTGCTGATGCAGTAGGAGGTTGGTCATAAAAAGGACACTTTTCCAAAGAAAATCGTAGGTTCATACGGGGGAGTCCATGCCGATTACAGAGGCACAGTCAGGGAGTGAAGATGAGGCAGGAATTGTCTTTTAGGAGAAATGTGTTAAGAGGGAAAGTGGGGGAACCGTGAGTTGGAAGAACTGTTGTATTTGAATGGGTTAAAGAGAAAATGCTGCTTTTCAAACTGGACACGGCCGGCAGCGGTTACATCAATCCAATGCAGCACTTTCTCCATCAAAAACACGGGACATTGCCAACCGGTCGGTTAAAGTGCTGTGATGGGCCCAGGAAATCACTGGACTTGGAAGTAATGGGTGCTTTATAAGGGAAGTCTGAGTCATTAAAGAGAGTCAACGATCGAACAACAGTAAACAGAGACCCAGGACATTTATGTCGTCGTGGACTGTCTTAAGCCCTATGAGGTCTCCCTTGCAATAGTTAAGTTGGGGGGCTTCTACACTATACAGGTCTCACACAGTAAGGCCCAGCAGGAGGGACGTTCCGCCACAAAGACGCAGTACCACAGTCCCCGGGGAAGAATACGGCTGTGGTGGACCTCACCTACGCTGAACAATGTGGTTTGTGCGCGAGAGATGTGAGACATAACACTCTCCTAGCGAGGGTGTAGAACCACCACACTAGCACCATGTGGCGGTGGTGTGTCACGGAAGCTGGACGGCATAACCTCGGTTTTTTATATATTTGCCGGCAAATCCCGTCTTATGTCAACAGCGTGAGACACGGAGAGTCACTCCTGGTCGATCTATTCAATACCCATTTGGGCGACAGTGCATTTAATCGCCATCCCGTTTGTAATTCGTCAGCCCAGAGCAATTTGAGTTGTTTAGCTTTGTGGGGTTGTCCAGCGTCGCATGGTCTTATCGCACGATTGCTTTTTGTGATTGGAGGGTGCGTTTATGGGGAGTAGGAGTTTGGTATGTGAGGTTGTGTTCTCTTCTGCGCGATGACTTCACTAGTGTATGGAGAAGATAAGTATGCGAAGGCCGCAAACACTTTCAAAAAAAAAATAAAAAAAATGTGGGGAATGAGGAGGAGATGAGGTGTACTGAGGCAGGACAAGCAGTCTCTGCATCAAGCGTACAGGTCTGAAGAGGCTGAGGGAAGAAGGGAACGAGAAGAAAGTGAAGGGGTAGGGTCCTGACGGCCTGAGCAATGGAGTTAGGATGTGTTGTAGTAGAAAAAATTCGGTCTCGTAGGTTTGCCCATGAGGGGGAACACGGTTGACCGTGTCAACATAGTTTTCTGGGCCACGGTTAGGTCACTGATCTTGCTGGGGTGGTTTAGGACACCGATGATCTCTAAGGCTCCAAGAAGTTAAAATCAGAGTATTTGGTGAGATTGCCTGTAACCCCTCCAACCCTGGGTGTAGGTATAAGGGGTGAGGAGTCGGAGTGGTTGAGTGATGGGTATAGGGAGAATTGGGCAAATATCTGGCAAGTTTTTTATCTACCCCAACTTGCTTTCATACACCCGCCAGATTCAAAGATGGTCGTGTCAGTGGAAGGAAGAACTGAATGGTGCTGGGGAGTACGCAGAAGAGGATGGAAAGAGGCATTTCAGTAAACTGAAAATGAACTGTGTTCATCACGCAGTGTTTTGGGCTCATACTCACCAACAGCAGAGAGGGTCTTGTGTGTATCTGCCGATGGCTCATCCTTTGGCGTTGGGGGTCCTGAGCAAAGGTCAGACAGGATGGAACATGGAAGCGATTGCGGTGTTATATCTCGAGGCCAGTCGAGGACGAAAAAAATTACGGCATCGAATCGAGAAAGAGGCTTTGGCAGACTACAGTGGGCATGTGTTGAAACGGGGTCTGTCATTCTATACTACTGGGGGACTTGAAGTTCAAGTTGGACGCGTGGGAGCCACAAACACTAGTGCCTATGCTGGTGTAGTATCCAAGGCAATGGATGAGGATCCTCGAGAGTGGATTGTAATGAGGTTCGGAGTTGGTTTGTGAGGGCTCTTGAAGTTCTGGAGGCTAGTGGGACGGACGTTCGGACTTTGTGCATGTTGCTGTAACGTGCTTGATACAGCAGTATGTATCGATCAAGAGCTCCCAAGAAGGGGAGAAAAAGAAAACGAGGTAGGGTGAGCGTGCCGAGATTGGTTTGTCAAAGTGGTTTTGGTGCGATCGCAGTCATTCAAGCCTTCTGCACAGAAGCAAGAATGAAAGTGATCCAAGAGAACCAGAAAGCTGATCAAATACTGTGAGACTGAGGTGGCCTGAAGAAACATGCCTCACACAGAGCTGGGGCCATATGCCTGAAAGAGATGAGAAACATGCTGCTCAGAGGCAAGAATCGTGATTCCGCCTGCATGATGACAAGAAATTCCAAGACTCACAGTGGTACTCAGGGCTACTCGTCAAGTGGAGGGAAGAGCCCGCCAGTTGTATGGTCTTCGGCCAGGACGCTGTCGGTTGCACACTTCCGTGAGTGTTGGTTGGAGAACGTTCATGTGGGATTTTGGTGGTATATAGATATTGTATTAAGTCGCAAACATTGTTAGAGACCAGGGTGAGCACAGAGAGCTTGTTCTCAGTTGAGGCCAGATCGTGAGACCCTCCTTGTTTGGGTGCGGCCTATTATTCGCGGTGGGTTTGGGGTAGGAATGTGTATTCTTCTGGGAGGGGCCGAAAAAGAAAAGATTACCTTCTTGTAGTCTGATTTATTTCTACCGTACCAATTGAAGAAATATGGAATACTGTGGTGCCCGTCTAACTGTGTTGGCCATGCCAACACAGTTCTATTGCTGCTGTGAACGGCGATTCAGCCGCCACGGAAATACAGAGATCAGTTCTGTCAGATAACGGGGCACAATACTGCTGTGCACTCTTCAAAGGACTTTGCCACAGTAGTTTGGCTATTACAATGTTCAGCAGCAAGGTACCCGAGGCGAAGGGGAGGCGGAGCGGTGCAGTGGTACTGTTAGAAGGTATTCTGTGGAATAAGGAGGAGGAGTGTGATTATTTATATAAACAAAGGCTTTGACTGACATGGAAGAGTGGCTATGCCCAGCTGCAAATCCTCTTCGGGGAGAAAGCTAGCCACCACAAGCTACCGTCACGCTCAGTCCGACCGAATACAATAACAGCTCCCGCAACTTCCTCCTCCCCCGTGCCGAACATCGAGGATTCAGGATGTCCGGAAGAAGAAGAATAATAAGTAAGCGTGATACGAAGTAAAGGTTGATTTAGATGAGGTAATAGCAGAGGCCCCAAAGGGAGAACCAACAACGCAACTTTACAAGGCGTCACAGAGCGCACCATCCCTTTATCTCACTGCAGTGCGGGCAAAATGTCTGGTTCCAAGATTTTGGGACTAATTAGAGAGGAGTACAAGGGGAGGTCATGTGCAACCTGCGAAACACCCAGGTTATATAATACACTACAGAGGAAGGACAGAGTCAGGAGATATGTACAACATGCACACTGTACATCATCAATAACCCTTTAGACACAACGATAACTGTCAACCCTGAGCCAGGTACACTGGCACCAACCATTACTAATTACAGGGACAAAACAGGCAAACATACTGACAGCAAACTAACACCATTATGTGACATTTAAGGCGAGTGTCACGCCCAGAGCGTTTGGACTCGTAATAGTGAGAGATGGAATATGGGAAAAAAAAGGAATTGTGCGTTCTATAAAAGTTCTGTAAGGGATTGTAATGTGGATGTTTCTGTCTCTGTGATGGAGATACTGGTAGTGTGGCGGTTATCTTGATTTGAGATATTGATATGTATTGGATTAGCTGTATTGTATAAAAGGGGTTCTTCGGCAGTTAAACTTGATTGCATTGTTACAGGGTCCTACTGTTCTCTTATTCATTGTGTAGAAAAGGCACAGCTGGTTTATTAAGTAACACCTCATATTCAATAAATAAATGGGGGAAAGACCTCAACATCCACACCAACAGGAACTTTTGAATAAGACCTGTAACGACATCTTCAGCATGTCAACAAACACTAACATGAGACTAATTCAATACAAGATCATTCACTGAACACACATCACACAGCACAAGATGCACAGAATGGGATTCACTGGATCAGACATCTGCACTCGTACACTCAACACACCTGACGACTACCTCCATGCACTCTGTCCACCGACTCAACATTTTTGGGAAAAGGTAACCACTACACTATCACTACTCCTCAGATATAAAATACCACCATCCCCTTCCGTATGGATACTCGGTGATCTGGATATACTCAACACATGTTCAACACAAATCACAATACCTCTACTCAACCTACTGGAAGAATAGAAACCAGCTCAACATCTCACAACGGTTGGATCTGCTAACACAACAGATATCAATGGAACAAAACTCAGCTGTACAAAAAAAAAAAACTTGATCAGTTCAATAAAACAAACTCAACAGTTCTTAGATGGATTCTGCTGCCGGTGAGCTGAAGCCATAACACCTTAATAAATGTACAAATATAACTGCAAAAACATTCAAACATTCAAACCACACAAGAATAAGAACACTTGTAGAACCAAACCCAGATTGTAAAACTTACCAAAACAGATATTGACCTCCTCCCCCCTCCTTTTTTCCCTCCCCCTCTTTAAAAAAATACTATTAAGATTATTATTATTATTATTATTATTGTTATTATTATTTTGTTTCCCTCTCTTTTCTTACAAACTACCTTGTTACTTGTCTTTGCCCTTTTTTGTGTTTTGTCTAGTAAGTCAATATTATTTGATGTCACTTTAGTATCTGTTAGTATGTCCATATTGTCTGTCCCTGTATGCACTAATTGGTGAATTAGAAAAAATAAAAAAATAAAATAGTGGATGATGAAAATATGACTAAATATTGTAAACCTGGTGTATATTTGAAGTAAGGAAGTTAAGCCGACAGAAGTAAAGACATGGCAGAAATATTGCTAAATCAATCAACCAATCCTCATCAAGAAGTGGAAGCCTTCAGCTCACTATTCTAGCAGGGCGGGGTGGCAGGGAGGCCCGGTGGTTAAAGAGATCGTCCTGACCTCTGACCTCCCTGTGGAGGCGGGGGGGCAAAGTAAAAAGAGGATTTCCCAACAGAGATCCAGGAAGTATCACGTTATTCTCGTCATTAAATCACCTTTCACTGTGTCCAAAGTGTGATGGATCAACAAACCCATTCTGCTGGTGCCTTAATAGAAGATCGCAGGGTAAATACCAGCGTTACCATGGCACCCAAACACACCCTCTCTCCACAGCATCAGTTTCTCATTGTCTTGATAAAAGCCTCATTTCCTCTGAAGGACTAGTGTAGCCATGTGTTGTGTGTGTGTTAGTACAGTGTGAGATACTAGGAATCTCAGATGTACTTTGGTGTGGGGGACAGATCTGTTGCTCTGGGCCATTTTAGTTACCTGAAAGAGAAAAAAAGAAAATATTGGTGACTGATTCTGAGTAGCGGTGTCAGTTATGTATCACAGAAACATAAACTCAACGTGTGACAACCTTTTCTCGATGAGCTGATCAATACGACGCGCGTCTACAAATCCTCAAAGGTGGACACGGCTCCTTGAAGACGGAACTGGAAACTGGAAACAAACACACCGTCACGTGACAAACAAACCTGTTTGTCTTTGTAGTGTATGCAGGAGACATCGCCCCCCCCCCCCTCTTCGGACCATACACTATACACAGCAACACCCAAAGACTAACACATTCCTCTCCCAGGGTCTTCCTATGAGGTCAAGACCCCTGCTGCGCTCCCAGGAACCCAAGGAACCCCCTTTGCAGCAAAAGGTGGATTTCCCCCATAAAGCTGCCAAAAGTAACACTTTGCAGGTTCGACTAGCCGCTCTGGTGCCATTAGGAGAGATGGACCGATGATAAGGGCCGGGGAAATGTACCTAATCTGCCTTCCAAGGGAGACACAGAATAAGAGAACAAAGAAACTCTGGAATGTATTGCAAAAATGTGCTTTCTGTATGTTTATTAGATTTAAACTTCACACCCTGTGGCAGATGATGTGCCCTACTCCCCAATGTAGTATCTTGGTTATTCAAGGCACACAGAATGTGTTGTCAGGACTTTTGGTTTACTCGCCAGTATTTTGTGGTAAGACAGTGATGTTTGGTGTCGTGTCATTCAAACCCATTTGTTGTCAGGTGATTTAATATGTCACTTGCATCCCCAAAGGATCAAGAAAAATGTTGTTTTGCAAACCTGAGCTGGAAATGCAGTTTTAGGGGATGGTGATCACCGGTCATCAAGTTGTAAATCTGATGCATGCAAATGAGGGAAACACCTACCACTCCTGACATACCATAAAAGCCTCTCAGCCCTTGACCCTTGACCCTTGATCACACAGGAAATCTTACAAACTTGAACGAACAAAGGAGGACAACTCCTGCAACGGGCGGACGGGCAAAAACTCAGGCGGAAAGACATCAAGGAACATCAAGAAACTCAACTCAACCATCCTGCAGCCCGTCCTGTCACTAAGTTTGAACCTGGCTCAAAGCTCTTCTCTCAGCTCAAGTACCAGACCAGCTCTAGAGTGACGGCCGATTGAGCTCACTCAACCTGATCCAGAAGACTACGAAACCACGTCAGTGTCACGGTCTCAGCCGTGCCACCAGTTTTCCCTGTGTTCTTCCTCCCCCTTGTGTTTCTAGTGCGTCTATGTCTGTCCTGTGTGTGTGTATGTGTTGGTGGGCGTGGCTCCAGACTCCGGCACCTCCCCGGCTTCATCATCCACCTCTCTCCCACCTGCTCTGCCTCACACACCTGCGGATCATCAACCATCACCTCCAGTACAAGAACCCCGGCTTTCCACCCACTCATCGCCAGATCGTTGATTGAGCCACTGTGGTTAGCTCACGTCTCCGGCTCCTAGAATTGTGCATTCTAGTTAGTTTCTTGTTTCTCGACGCCTTGTTAATCCTGTTCTCCCTGTGCTCCAGGATCACTGCTCGCTACCCAGCCAGTCTGTTCATCTCCCCGTCTGCCAGCCTGCCTGCCTGCTCAACACCTTGCCTGTTTACCTGCCTGTTCACCACCTGCCTGCCTTGCCAGCCGCGTCCACCACCAGTCCCCCCGGCTTCTCCCTGCGTCCGCCTCCCGCTCCTTCCCCTGCCTCCGCTCCCGTCTTCCCCCCGGATTTCCCTCAATTAAAAATCCTTTGTTTTCCATACTCCGAGTCTGGGTTTGCATTTGGGTCCTACCAGTGATATCGTAACAGTCAGAAGCCAGCCGCTACTCTACTCTGCTTCCTGAACGACGTGAGTCAACACATCGCCCTATCCCTCTATATCCACTGAGGTGAACTGTTGGCACGACGACTCCGACGAACAACGGCCCCCGGACGTCGACTGGTCCAGACCAACACGTGCGTGTGTTTACCTGTCCACTGCGACTGCGCGACGGTTACCACGGAGACAAGGACGCCGCTGACACCCTGCAAACCAGACAGTTACCAACTTTCTTGTTGATGCACGGGTGACGCAAAGGCAGTGTTGAACTGTGAAAGTGAGGTTAGAATTCTCTCTCTCTCTCAACACGCTACACCAGCTAGTGAGGCCTTTTAAGGAAGCTAGAAATGTGACCTTGACTAGTCCACTAGTGCATGAAAATAGTCTATAGGATGAACCATATGGTCTTAGCATGGAGAACCAATCATGAGACTTTTCTCTTTCCAAAGAAACGATAAAGACTGTAGTAAGCTGACTTTCAGTGAGAGAGGGCATAGAGAGATGTTGACTTTCTGTGTGACCTGTGTCTTCCTCTCTCCAAAAATATATCTGTATACAATATATTTTTATACTTCAAACTGTCAATGTTTTGTGTTATTTCAAAGAGTTCTGAGTGCTTCATAGGCAATTTTCCACCACAAACTGCACATGGTTCCTTTAGGTGTTGAATAACGTCATGACATTGTATCATTTAAAAAAATACACAGCAATCAATTATTTCCTAAAAGAAAAGAACTATGTTGTTGATTGACAGAAACCACATCAGACACATGAATGGAAAAAAAAAAAGACCTGCACTTACCAGTCATTTACTGGAACGGTGGAGAAAAGCAAGCAAAGACACCGAGAGCTTGAAGAGATACTGTAGATGTACTTTCCTCTTTTCACTTTCTCCCCCCCACCCATGTGTTCGCTCTCTCTCTCTCTCTCCCCCCCATGTGTCATGCTTGCTGTAACATGCAGCGTAGCGAGAAAGGAAGGTGTGTCCACGTCACCTGGACTGCCTCTGCCCTGGCCGTCTGTCAACACCTCTACCACGTAACTCCCATCTGTGTCATGTAGAATTACACGTAACGGCCGAAGTGGATTTGATAGGTGAAATCAATAAGGACTCACAGCTTTCACCTGATTCACCTGGTCAGCTTGTTTCATGGAAAGAGCAGGTGGCCCTAATGTTTTGTCAGTCAGTGTAAACTATCAGTGTTTCATAAAGTACCACATGTGGACCAAGAAACAAATACTAGTGATTTTGGCTGAAATGTGTTTCACTCTATGCAGGTATTGAATTCACTCATTATTATTACTGCTTTGTAAGAAACTTTATTTAACACATTTAACAAACAGTCACGATCAGATGACAATAAAAACACAAAATAAAAGGTGACAAACATGAGTCCAGGTCCACCACAAATACACTCCGACAGACAATAACGGGTCCAGAGAAGCAACATCAGTCCAAATGGAAACTTCAAGATGTGGCTTATTATCAAATATTAAATGTTGGGTAATCTTCTTTTTTCGAGCCCACAGGTTTTCCTTCTCCTTCACCCTTGTTTTCCTTGTGTGGGCATTTATTACAGAACCAATCAAATTGTTCTTCAAAGAGACCACACAGTACTGATTTGACGTCTATATGTGTGTTAAATCCCACACTGAAGTGTCTCATCGTCCTGGCAGTGCATCATGGGACATTTTATGGTTTTCACGGCAGTCTGTTGACTGAAATGAGCCAGACTGTATCTCACATATTGTCAGATTTTCATCGTTAACATTTAATCTGCTGCTTTGTCTACTTTTATACGTTAAGCAGCGTTAGTGACTTCCTGGTTTGTGAACCAGATGAGTTTACAACATTTATTTCAAATCATTATTGTTTTTTTCAGTTGGTGGGAAAACCGTGCAGAAAAACGATTTTGATATATTGTGGGTCTGTATTTATTCCAGATCTATAATGTAGTTCATCTTTAAGCTTCACTTCTTCTTTACTCCAGTTTCCTCTGGGCCGATCCACACCAGGACAGTCGATCCAGCAATCAATAATTGGACCAGATCAATAAAATCACTTGGAAAACCACAAGTTGTCATTACAGCCCATAGGTACTCACACCATAAATAGTCAAAGGCCTTTTTCTGATCGATCCTGAAACACAGAAATCTTTTGGTTCGTCGCCAGAAAGAATTTCCCGTCGGGGTAGACAGATTATCCCACATCATTCAACCTTTCATAGCACACGTTTCTTCTTCCTCTATTATTAAATCCAGGACATCATTTAGTCCAGTCATTATTATTGTAGCAAGATGAATGTTATTATTTTCAGTGTGGAAAAGCCTCTGCAACAGCATCCAGACCATCATGGGACACTAAAACTCTCCACTGACTACTGAAGTTCTTCTAGCTGGGTTAGCAGCTCCTGAAGGCAGGGTGAGGCAGGTTTCATTACAGCTTTTACAGACTGACACCCCTGAAGCTGTCAAGGAACATCATATCCTCACCTCCATCATACTGGTGGACAATGTTAATAAGCAGATATACAATTTTGATTGAAAGGCCGACGTCAGCCCAGTAGATCATCAAGACAATATATCGGTGTAACCCGATCTGCAGAACAGGAATCATACGACATGTTCAGGTCCTTCACTACCATAACTTGATCAGCTCTGCAAACGCTCCAGAACCCCACAGATGAATCCCAGGATAGAGAGGCTGAGTGAAAGTGGTGCAGACTTTGTGGATCAGGGTCATTGTGTCAGAGACGTTATAAAAGGACAGAGTACCTGCCTCATGATCCAGGTACACTCCTACCCTGGAAGAAAATGGACCTGGTACTATTGTTGTTACATTATTGTGTAGGAAATAGTAACTATGTTGAAAACAGTCTAGACTCCAGGACTTGTCATTATATCCAAAATATGAGTGCTGTTTTTTTCTTCTGATGTCTTTGTATGACACTGCTGCAGACAGACTGGTACCCTTCCACTCCACCTCCCAATAGCAGCGCCCCGACAAACCCTCTCTACACAACACTTGTTGATAATCAGTGAACCTGTCTGAATGAGCAGGATAGGAGATCTCCTTGGATGTACGCGTCACCTTACGGTTGTTCTCTGACAGGGAGAGATATCTGTAGACTGAGTTCACATCAAATGTGAGAGGACAGCAATCTGGCAGAAGAGCAAAGCACAAATCAGAGGGTGTATTAATATCAACGTCCTGCCATTCAGCTGTAGAATTGATGTAGAATTATGATCTGGAATCGTACAGACTGAAATATCATTTCCTTACAGTGTAAAAAGTCTTCTCTGGTCTTTGGCTCTGGTGGCAGTAAAACATCTACACTTGACACTATAATAAAGCAACAAAACAAAACATTAGTTTCCTAAACACCATTGGACATGTATAAAGCCACTATACTGCTCTGAATGGATGTTTCTGTTCCCTTCAGCTACCTGTGGTTAGGGATGCAACGATTATAGATTTTGATGGTACGATTATAGTCTGAGGAAAAACCACGGTTTCACGGTTATTACGCGTAAATTCATTCCACAACACTATGGATGTATAAAATCACATGAGCATTCATAAATTAGAGGTTTTATTGTATTTTCGCCACAAAATTTCTTTGTTGGCTTTTTTTTTAACAGTTGCTGCCTTTCAAAACACATATAATACAGTAGCCAAATAATACATACAAAATAATAAATAAAAATAAACAAAAAGTATGTCTCTTTGTAATTAAATATAAGCTACATCTTTAAACATCCATGTCAGTATTTCCCTTTTGAACAAAACCGAGTCAAAGGCTGCAGGACCTCTGTCTGCAAGGCTCTTCTGATCAACTATATTACAAAATAGTATTTTCAGTTCAGCTGCCTGGTGATCGCGAAGATGTTGAAGTAAATTGGAGGTGTTGGACCCTTTAGCGGCGACTTTTTTTGGTGGATACAAATCGCTTGGTCCCTCTGCCATTGTTTGGCAATGTAGCGTAGCATGGACGGACGTAGCCCCCCCTCGAACACAATGTCGCTCTCGTGACACCCACACAGATATACAGGTACGGTCTAAATTCCTGTCTGTTTTATTTGTTTCACTTAAATGAGCTGATAACGTTACACAGACTAAAGCTATCTCTCTCTGTCTCGCGTTTCTCTCTCGCTCTCTCTGACTGTCAACAGCGTCGCTTGGCTTCCGCACGGCATTTTAAGCTGGCGCGCGCACCACTGGTGTAACGTTAACTGCGTTCCGGTCCCTTTTTTTTCAACCTTTATTTATTCGGGGGAGTTTCGCTGAGAGCCTTTCGTTCCGGCTGCAGCGGCTGCAGGTTGCGCCGGCAGTAATTTACCATTAATGCCCCTTTTTTCTGAGAACAGAAACACTCAGTGTTTTTTTTTGTTTTTGTTTTTTTTAATACACTCGGTGTTGCTGAGCCTCTACGGTTATATAACCGTGACGTTTTAAATCGCGGTTAATAGTAAAATCGGTTAATCACTGCATCCCTACCTGTGGTGGAGATCCTGGGCCATGTGTCCTTCAGGATGTTCTCTAGTTTATCTCTCAGGTCAGACACAGAGTCACTCACTTCTCTGAAGTAACGTAGAGGGAGAACAACAATACTAGGCAAGTCTGGAGATCCGCTGGGACTGGAGAGAGACTGGAAACTCTGGAGTGAGTGAAGCAAGAGAGAGACACAAAAAGAAAAACACTGCTAAGGATGATATATGTGTGGTGATGAAGTTGATGTAGTTGAAGTCAATTCCACTGGGAGTCTTTGTTCTCTGGAATGATGCTGTGTTTATGTTTTGCTACAGGTCAGCTATGAGTTCAGCTCTCCGTCTTGAATGAATGATGATTCATTGAATACGTCTTTCAAAAAAAGGCGCTCCCTGTGGCCTGGTGGGCCAGTGAGCCTCATACTAGCTGCAACGTTGTGGCTTGTTTGTGATGTTCTTTTGTCCAGTCGGCCCGACTCGGCTATGAAGCGCTGCGGGAAACCCTGTGAGCATTTCATGAAGTGGAAATGTCATCAGATCTACTGTATCTTTAAAAACACACATTCACTCCAAAGAGTAACAGTCGGTCCGCACCGCACTGAAAAGCGTCTGGTACCTGAATGAAACGGATGTGGTCGTCAGTATGGGACAGCTCTTCCAGCTCGGTGTCTCTCCTCCTCAGCCTGGCTATCTCCTCCTCCAGCTGCCGCAGTAGCTCTTCAGCCTGACTGACTGCAGTCTTCTCCTGGTCTCTGATCAGCCGCTTCACCTCACTGCGCCTTCTCTCAATGGAGCGGATCAGCTCAGTGAAGATCCTCTCACAGGCCTGCACTGCGGTCTGGGCAGAGCTCTATTAGTAGGAAGAGACACGTGAGGCGGCTGCTTCAGGATGTGCATTCCTTTCATCACTGAGGTGGCAGGGTGGCCTCGTGGTTAGAGAGAGGAGGACTTGGGTTCAAGCCCCCGTGTCAACAAACATCCACCCTGCTAAAGTGTGACAGAACAAGACGCTGAATCCCTACCAGCTGCACTCTGACCTCCCTTTGGACGGGGCAAGTGAAGAGTACCATATTAAACACTGCAGTCTAGACTTCATGTTGGCTTACAGTGAAAGTAAAAGTAACAGATAGGGTGGAAGTTTTACTGAAAAGTTACAAAGCAATATGTGATTGAAGTCAAAAAGGGCTGCGGTTCATCTGCTACACAAGGCTGATGTTTTTGAGGTAACATTGTGAGGATTGTCCCTCAGGAATGGACCTGGAATGGAGGGGGGGAAGAGATGGTTGGGTTAAAAACCACTGATCTGATTGACATATACTGTAGGGGCATTGTGCCGTATAGGGGAAAGTGGGGTGATTTGAGCCAGTGGGGAAGTTGAGCCACCCCTTGTTTCTAGGCAACCATAAACAAAATTGGTCTTGTGACCAACATTTTTGAGGAGTCATTTTACTCAACCTGTGATGGACACATGGAATAAGTGGTAAGCACACATAAGTTACATTTTCTTATGTTCAATGAGTCATGATTCTTGTGTCTGAACAATAACAGAAAAGTTTGAAAAAACCTACAAGGAAGCTACAATATGAGGTTAAACTGTTTACTATTCAATTAAATAGTTAAACTATTTAATTTCCACATTTATTTAATTATTTCCATATTTCATTATTTATTTCACTATTTATTTATTTCATGGTTGCTGGTTTGTGTGCACTGTGAAATGTAAATCTGTCAACATCGTCCATCAAAGCCTGTGGGAGGGCCTTGCGTCCTGATTGGTTGGTCAAGTTAAGTCGATTGCTTTTGCCTGCATCCTTCCTTGTTGCTTTGTTTTTATTACAAAAAATGGCAGATCCTACCCAAGAGGTCTCTCATGACCTAGTTAGAAATATGTTAGCATTAGCAGAGAACATAGAGTCTAATATTGCAAACCCTGATTCAGTGGACAGGGTTTCTGTTGAATGTTAATGCTTGCTCAACGACTTGTGGAGTGGACTGTGTGGCCGGAGGTGTGTTTCTCAGGGCCTCTTGGAGCGCCCGGTTCTATATTTCACTATAGCGCCCGTCATTTTCCGATCATTAAAAATGCATAAAAAACAGAAAATCAAGTTTTGAACTGTGTTTTATATATACATCAAGTTGTCATCGATTAACCGGAACCGTAAAACGTTGGTCGTACGTTGACATTTTTGTAGTTTTTCTGGGTTTAATTTTCTTATCGCCGTAGTCCTAAAAATGGCTGCGCTGCCTAAGCATCCCCAGTTTTACAACAAGCTGTCAGGATATGCTGGGAAACAGATTCAGAAACGCCATGTATCATGGAAAGTGACGATGACGTTGTGAGTTTCGGTTTTTTGATTGAAATCGCTTGTTGTTGTTTGATAAAACAAGCCACAAATCAACTTGATTACATAGCGGAACCTACCTAGTTGCGACTGCCGGAGAGGGACACTGTTTCCCGGGAGCATCGAAGAGTCCGTCAGGGAGGACTGACCAGTTTTCTCCTTATAAGTTGGACGACTTTTGTTGTCTGATCTTATTAGACTTCTGTATGGGTCTGTGTGAAGTACGGGGTGTTTTCTCTTGTATTTTGAAAGCCCAGCGTTAGCTAAGATAAGAGGGACGTTTTGTTGTCATACTGTCAAAGTTGACACTGAAGGGAGAAATGTTGTGGATCATATAACGTTACTAGTGATCTCAACCTGATGAGACTCTCTTCTTTTAGATAGATAATATTTATATACAAGTAAAAATAAATAGTATTGATTATAGGATATGATTAGTTTACTTTTGAAGTCATACATTTTGTAAACTGGTTTTACAGTATGTGATAACTTTCACTCTTATGCCAATGAAGTAATAAAGTTTCTTTGTACCATCTGAAGAAAGTTGTACATACATCTTTTGCCATGTGTTTAGTACCAAACTAAAGAGGAACTTGTGCTCTTTAAAATGAAAACAACTTTCAATTACCAATTTCTTTTTGTTTTTTAAATAGAGCTGTTTGTTTGGAATGAGTAAGAAAATGCTCATTTAACTTTCTCAGTGAACTGCAGCAACATTCTAGAACTCTACTGGGGTCTAGAGGGTTACAGTGGCTGCCTCCCGCAAAAGGTCTGGACAGCTTTTAGACATTCTGATAAATGAGTTGTAACATTAAGTTGAAGGTCATAACTATTTCCTCAAGTAACTGATGAAGTTCTTGGTGTTCTTCTTGGTCGTTGAGAAATGGTTGGCAATCCAACTCATTGGCGCCTCAAGTAAAAAGTGGCTCAACTCACCCCACTCTCCCCTATGATACCTACAACAAAGTGTTTGGTAGGTACAGAAGGTCAGGGGACTCACAGGTCTTTAAAAAGGGCAACTTGGACACAACTAAAGACCTGAACATACAGTCCAGACTTGAGATCTTCTATATTAGTCCATTCATTAGCCCACAATGTTGAAAGTGCAGATACTGCTCTATTCTCACCTTCCTCAGCATCAGTTTACAATCAATTGATTCTTTCAATTAAGGCCCAACCTTGTATGAGATATACCCACATGGCCCCGAGTCCCTTTAGCAGACGAATGGGATCAGATACTGTTGTCCCATTTACTCACCTTCAGATCCTTCACAGTCTGGCTCAGCTCCTTCAGCTCCCTCTCTCTCTCCTGGACTCTCTTCTGGACTTCCTGTTGACTCACACCCAGCTGTTTCTGGAAGAAAACATTACGATTCGTCACAGGAAGTGTTTTCTCTGTGACTTCCTGCATCACTAGTACCATCATTTTTACCATCATTGGGTGTTTCAGTCACAGCTGAACCAGAGGGGGGAAAACATGGAAGCATTTCTTTGTCAATCAATATGTTTTATGGCCACAGATGTACTTTGTCCTTTGTGCCCAGAGTGATAAGGAAAGAATTGGACTCAGAATGATAAATGTATGACTTGAGTGAATGTGTTAAACTTCAGAACATAAAATAGGTTTTCAGAAACAAACAGGCTGCATTCTACATGACATCTCATAACCCACTGATACACTTTACATTGATTGGCCATTTAAAAGATATCTAAATGGTTTATAGCGTCTAAGCTAACATTAGGCTACATAGTGTTTAAAAGTGAAATTTGTGTAGAAGTAACCAAAACTGATTCTGGGGTATATGACAAAATAAAAGCATGATCTTCATGTTATTTGGTCCTGGAACATCTGACTATCTCATGCCGTCCATTCTACCTTCCCCGGGAGTTCAGCTCGGTCATCACCACAGCCGTCTACATACCACCACAAGCGGACACCGACGTAGCATTATCGGACCTACATGATGTGTTATGTCGGCATCAGAACAAGCATCCCGACGCGGCTATGGTGGTGGCTGGGGACTTTAATAGGGCGAACCTAAAAAAAGTCATGCCGAACTTTCACCAGCACATTACGTGTGCTACCAGAGGGGAAAGAACGTTGGACCACTGCTATACGCCGTTCAAGAGAGGCTACAAGGCTGTCTCTCTCCCTCCGTTCGGCAAATCAGACCATGCCGCCATTTTCCTGCTACCGGAGTATAAACAAAGGATAGCACGGGAAGCGGTAGTGACGAGGGACGTAAAGCGGTGGTCTGACCAATCAGAGGCTGAGCTACAGGACGCTCTGCGTGACGTCGACTGGGACATGTTCCAATCCAGTTCCAGGGACGTCAGCGAGTTTACGGAAGTAGTAACGAGCTTCATAGCTATGCTAGTGGACACCATCGTCCCTACGGTGAAAGTTAGGTCCTTTCCTAACCAAAAACCGTGGGTTGATAAATCCATCCGCGACGCTTTGAACGCCCGCACTGCTGCCTATAACTCCGGTCTTGTATCCGGCAACATGGACGAGCACAAGGCAGCGTCCTATGGACTGAGAAGGGCGGTGAAGGAGGCCAAGAGGAGGTATAGGGACAGAGTGGAGTCGCAGATGGAGCAGCGCGACACCAGACGCCTATGGCAGGGGCTACGGACTATAACGGACTACCAGGGCAGACCCCCCGCAATTGTGAGTGCCGACGCATCCCTAGCGGAGGACCTGAACTCATTCTATGCACGGTTTGAGGCTAGCAACAACAGCGCTAGCTCGCCGGCTAACAACATCACCGTTAGCGCAACCGGAGTGAGTTCTACCGCTGGGGATGAACACACACTCTCTGTGACCGAGCACAGTGTGAGGAGGGCTCTGACGAGGGTGAACACCAGGAAAGCTGCTGGTCCAGATGGCATATCTGGACGAGTACTGAAGACCTGTGCTAATCAGCTAGCTCCAGTGTTCACCACTATATTCAACATCTCCCTGGCTGAGTCTGTGGTCCCCGCCTGCTTCAAGAGATCCACTATTGTCCCTGTGCCCAAGAATGCTTCTCCAGCATGCTTGAATGACTACCGACCGGTGGCCCTCACCTCGGTGGTCATGAAATGCTTCGAGAGGCTGATAAAGGACTACATCTGCGCCTTCCTCCCTTGCTCCATGGACCCGCTGCAGTTTGCTTATCGTCCCAACAGATCCACGGATGATGCTGTCTCCCAGGTACTGCACACCACACTCTCTCATCTGGACAGCCGGAAGGGGGGCTATGTGAGACTGCTGTTCATTGACTATAGTTCAGCTTTCAATACCATAGTCCCCACCAGACTGGCTGGCAAGTTGATGGAGCTGGGACTGAACACCCCCCTGTGTGCCTGGATCCTGGACTTCCTGACCGCCAGGCCCCAGGTGGTCAGGGTGGGTAGACACACCTCCAACCCCCTCACCCTGAACACAGGATCCCCCCAGGGTTGCGTCCTCAGCCCCCTACTGTACTCCCTGTACACACATGACTGTGTGGCCAGGTTCAGCTCCAACACCATCATTAAGTTTGCGGATGACACAGTGGTGGTGGGCCTGATCTCCAACAACGACGAGAAGGCCTACCTGGAGGAAGTTGCTGATCTGTCACTCTGGTGCCAGGACAACAGCCTCCTCCTGAATGTCACCAAAACTAAGGAGCTGATTGTGGACTTTAGGAGGACACAACAACAGAGGACGTACTCACCACTGGGGATTAATGGGACTACTGTGGAGAGGGTGAGCAGGTATAAATACCTGGGAGTCAACATCACCGAAGATCTGACATGGTCCACACACACTGACACTCTGGTGAGAAAGGCGAGGCAGCGCCTTTACCACCTCAGGCAGCTGAGGAAATTCAAAGTCTCCCGGAGGATCCTTCAGTCCTTCTACTCTGGAGCTGTAGAGAGCATCCTGACAGGAAGCATCACTGCCTGGTTTGGCAGCAGCTCCGCTCAGGACAGGAAGGCTCTGCAGAGAGTAGTGCGTTCGGCCGAGCGCACTATTGGAATTACACTCCCCACCCTGCAGGACTTGTACACCAGGAGGTGCAGAACCAGAGCCTGCAGGATCATGAAGGATCCTCACCACCCCAACAACGGACTGTTTCAGCTGCTGCGGTCAGGCAAGCGCCTCCGTAGTCACGCTGCAAAAACAGAGAGACTGAGACGGAGTTTCTTTCCTCAGGCCATCAGGACTGTGAACTCCGACCTCACCAGGGCCCCCACCAAGACACACACACTGCCCCTCTTATGGACACACACACACACACACACACACACACACACACACACTTAGGTAATGACTACACATAATTTATATACATATATACAATTTCTCATATTTCTCATATTACTATAATTTTGTAGTGCTCTTACTGTAAATATTGTGTTGTTTTTTTTTTATATAAGAGCTCTTACTGTAATACTGTAAATATTGTGTTGTTCTTTTATTGTAAATACTGTGTACTGTTGCCCTTTGCACATTCCCGTTGAGCATTGCCACTTTTTCATTTCACTGCACACCCCGTGTGTGTATGTGACAAATAAAGTTCTTGAATCTTGAATCTTGAATCCTACCTGTTTCTCAGCCCTCTCTGCTGCCACTGACACTGTGTTATGGCCCTTGTGCTCATCCAGGTTGCACTGAAGGCAGATACACTGCTGGTCTGTGCGACAGTAGACCTCCATCAGCTTGTCATGACTAGAACAGGTCTGTTCCTGCAGTCGGGCCGTGGCTGAGACCAGCTTGTGCTTCTGCAACACAGGAACACTGTAGTGAGGCTGGAGGTGAGTTTCACAATAAGACCCCATGCAGGTCAAACAAGACATAAGGGCTTTGTTGCGTCTGGTCCCAGTGCAGAAATCACAGGCCACGTCTGCTGGGCCGGCATAGGCCAGAGCGGCAGAGGGAGATGCCTGTTGGCCGCCTGTCTTCTTCAGCTTCTCCATGAGCTGGGATGAAAAGAAAAAGGAGGGGAGGTCATTCACTGACGACCAACAACTGGAGTACATGGAGCACATGACAAACGTAACGTGAGAAATAACACATTTCTATATCTCCTTTGGATGTAAAAGTAATGGATCATACTGATGAAGGAATTGTCACTGTGGAACAAATAAAGTAACACTCCTCCTCCTACTATTACCACCAGCACTACTACCACCATGACTACCACTACTTCTCCTACTAGTTCTCCTCTCAGCACCCCCACCTCAGCCAGCATGTTGTTCCTCCGGAGAACAGGCCTAGGACTGAAGCTCTCTCTGCACTGAGGGCAGCTGTACACTCCCTTCTCTTCTTCTTGGTCCCAGCAGCCCTCGATACAGCTCCTGCAGTAATTGTGTCCACAGTGGATGGTGACTGGATCTTTGAGAAGGTCCAGACAGACAGAACAACAGAACTGATCCAGGTCCAGCGCGCCTCCATGCTGCTGCTGCTGTTCAGCCATTTTACTGACAACCACTTTCACACACTGTCAGAGAAGAGCACACAACAGTTTCGTTTCTCGGGAAAGACTTGGAAGAAGAAGGGGCTGGATTTCCTGGTTGTGTTCAGAGGGGTGGGGCTTAAAGAGCAACTTCCTTATTTGACTTAAAGGTGTAAAGTGAATATACAGGAGACAGAAAACACTGACTAAAAATGATTCAGACTAAATTAGGTACGTAACAATAGTGGGTTTACTCAGTAAATTGGAGTAAATCAACCATTCTACCACTATGTGGGGATAGCTGGAATGCGACATCTCAAATCTCCCACTCAACACTCACCACTGGCAACATCACATATTTAGGTATCAAATTCTCCTCCAAGCTGTCAGAGTTGTTCCACCTCAACTTCACTCCACTGTTAAAAACAACACAGGACGACCTAGCTCGATGGATGACATCACCACTATCCATCATAGGACGTATTGCCACTATGAAGATGATGATATTACCAGAAATCACCGACTTATTTCCAATGATCCCAATCCAACCGACTGCAAAATGGTTCAACACACTAGACACACTAATAACAGCGTTTTACTGGAAAGACAAAACACCCAGAATAAAACTAAACTACATTACAACAATCAAAAGATCAACACTATTACTTAGCAAACCAATGACAATATCTTATCAAATGGATCCATGCAGCCCATCACCACCACCCATGGCTTGGTATCGAACAGACCGAATGCCAAGACACAGCTATCTCAGACCTACCCTATCTCAGTGACTCTATCAAAACAACACAACTGTTTCAAGAATATTGCAATGGCGACGACTCTGACAGCTCGGTGGAAAGTCAACAAAATAAAGACAATTTCACAATGTCACTTTGCGCACAAACACCCGTCTGGCACAATCCAGACTTCACTGTAAATAAATCACCTTGACTAGGCACTAAATGGAAAGAAAAAGGGATCACACACCTCCATCACATCTTTGACAACAACACCTTGCTGAGTTTCCGACAACTTATTGAAAAATACAATATTGAGAAACAACAATACTTACAATACATCCAACTAAAACATTCGATTAAGGCAAAAATAGATATCTCTAACCTCAACTCATGTTCTGTAAAAAGGAATAATAGCTGAGCTATGTTGTTGTTGCACACGGACCCTATTAAGGGTGGGACTTCGGAGTTCGGCAATAAACGTGATTGCATTGTATACACGGGTCTCCGTCTCTTTATTATATTGTTAGACAGACACAGCCTGGTTATTAACGTAACATGGTGTCAGAAGTGACAATGGAAAAACAGTAAAATAACAACAGTGAAGACGAACTAAACCGGATTACACAAGACGACGTGGGGAAAAAAGAAAAAGGGAAAACGGAAAGAGGAGCCACGGCACCACAGTTGGCGACGCCAGGCAAGTTTGACTTCACCAATGTTAACGAATGGCCAAGATGGATGAAGCGCTTTGAACGCTACAGAATAGCGTCAGGATTGGACAAGCAATCAGAGGAATTTCAGGTGAATGCTTTTATGTATGCGGCTGGCGATGACGCCGAAGATATCTTAAATGTATTACCGCTGACGGAAGAACAGAAAAAGTCATACAAACTAGTCACGGATGCCTTCAATGCACACTGTGTTAGCAAACGAAACGTCATCTTTGAAAGGGCACGCTTCAACAGGCGGAATCAGGAGCCGGGTGAGAGCGTGGAGGCTTTTATAACAGCGGTGCACTCACTCGCTGAACATCGTCAATTCGGAGCTCTGAGAGAAGAGCTAATAAGAGACCGAATCGTGGTGATGACAGAAAAAATGGACACCCAGCAGATGCGGAAATTCGAGGAAACACCTCTGGAAAGACTGCCCTGCTCGTGATGCTGAGTGTAGGAGGTGTCATAAAAAAGGACACTTTGCAAAGAAATGTAGGTCAACCGAGGGAGTCCATGACATTACAGAGGCACAGTCAGGGAGTGAAGATGAGGAGGACTTTGCTTTCCTAGGAGAAATGTGTTCAGAGGGAACCTGTGAGTGGAACGAACTGTTGTATTTGAATGGGTAAAAGACTGTTTTCAAACTGGACACCGGGGCAGCGGTTACAGCAATTCCAAGCAGCACTTTCTCCATCAAAAAACACGGGACATTGCAACCGCCGGTTAAAGTGCTGTATGGACCAGGAAATCACAGACTGGAAGTAAAAGGGTGCTTTAAAGGGAAGCTGAGCATCAAAGAGAGTCCAACAGAACAGGACATTTATGTCGTCGCTGGACTGTCTAAGCCCCTACTAGGTCTCCCTGCAATAGAAGCTCTCACACTAATACAGCGTCTCCACACAGTCCAGGCCCAGCAGGAGGACGTCAAAGCCCAGTACCCCACAGTCCCCGGGGAAGATACGGCTGTGCGTGGACCTCACCCACCTGAACAAGTGGGTGCGGAGAGAGAGACATATCCTCCCAGCGGTAGACCACACACTAGCCATGCTGGCGGGGGCGAAGGTGTTCACGAAGCTGGACGCAACCTCCGGCTTTTGGCAAATCCCGTTGTCAGAGGAGAGCTCACTCCTGACGACATTCATCACCCCATTTGGGCGACATGCATTTAATCGCCTCCCGTTTGGAATCTCGTCAGCCCCAGAGCACTTCCAGCGTCGCATGTCGCAGATGCTGGAGGGGTGCGCCGGAGTAGTGTGTCATGCCGATGACATACTAGTGTATGGAGAAGATATGCAGCAACATAATGAGAGACTGCATCAGGTCCTGAAGAGGCTGAGGGAAGAAGGCCTGACGCTGAATGAGGGAAAATGGGTAAGGTCAAATCTGAGAGTTAACGCTACACTACGATTATCTAGGTGTCATCTATAGAAAAAGTGTTAACCTGGACCCTTAACACCAGGCTCTAGTTAACACCTTGACAACACCTAGTTAACACCTTGATAAAACTTAGGTAACTCTTTCTTTACACCTCAGACACACCCGGTGGCCACTCCCACCAGTGCAATAAGGTCATAGTTCCTGATTGTGTCATTCCTACATATCACCTCGTAGTGACCATACGCCTACATGAGCACCATGGAGAAGGGAAAGAAGAGATTCCAATGGACGCTGGAGAAAAGGATTCATGAGGCATTTCTACGATCAAAGAAAAATGCTCGCATACACAAGTTTTATGCTGCAGTTGGAAAGCACGTTGGGAACATGGCTGATAGCTTCACTCTGAGATTTGACCTGTCTCAGGTGTTAACCCACAGGAGGTTAACACTTTAGCTACAGGTTTTCTAATGTATTCCAATAACACCTGGGACCATACTGAGATTAAGGGGACACCTGAGTTATCTAGGTATTTCCAAGGTGTGTTTTAGGTGTTAACACGTTGAGACAGTGTTAACTCAGTGTTAAGTAGACACCCAGGACGAGGTCAAATTTTGGATTAGTAGAACACTTTCTTAACACCTAGCGTTAACACCCATTTAACTTTCTGATTTGACCTTACCCAATGTGAGTTTGCCAAGGACCGTATCATGTTTCTGGGCCACCGTGTCACAACAGATCCAGGCAACCGGATCCAGGCAAAATCAGAGCTATTATGAAGATGCCTGAACCAACCGGGGTAGAAGGGGTGAGGAGAGTGATGGGAATGGCCAATTATCTGGGCAAGTTCTTACCCCACCTTGCATCATACACCCGCCCGATCAAAGATCTGCTCAGTGAGAAGAATGAATGGTGCTGGGGAGCACCGCAGAAAGAGGCATTTCAGAAACTGAAAACTGAACTGAGTTCATCACGCGTGTTGGCTCCATACTCACCAACAGCAGAGATGTGTGTATCAGCCGATGCCTCATCCTTTGGCCTTGGGGGCGTCCTGAGCCAACGACAGACAGATGGAATATGGAAGCCGATCGTGTTCATATCCAGAGGCTTGTCCGAGGCCGAAAAACATTACGCACAGATCGAGAAAGAGGCTTTGGCAGCTACGTGGGCATGTGAACGTCTGTCATCCTATCTCCTGGGACTGAAGTTCAAGTTGGAGACCGACCACAAACCACTAGTGCCACTGCTGAGTACCAAGGCACTGGATGAGCTCCCTCCGAGAGTACTGAGGTTCCGGCTGAGGCTCTTGAAGTTCACGTTCGACATTGTGCATGTGCCTGGTAAGTGCTTGATAACAGCAGATGTATTATCAAGAGCCCCAAGAAGAAAAAGAAAACGAGGCAGATGTCAAAGTGTTTGTGGACGCAGTCAATCAAAGCCTTCCTGCCACAGAAGCAAGAATGAAAGTGATCCAAGAGAACCAGAAAGCCGACCCTGTCTGCGCAAAGCTGATCAAATACTGTGAGACTGAGTGGCCTGAGAAACATGCCCTCACACCAGAGCTGGGGCCATACTGGCCTGAAAGAGAAAACCTGCTGCTCAGAGGCCAAAGAATCGTGATTCCCCGCTGCATGAGACAAGAAATCCTCCAAGACCTCCACAGTGGTCACCAGGGTATCGTCAAGTGCAGGGCAAGAGCCCGCCAGTCCGTCTGGTGGCCAGGACTGTCGGTGCACATCCGTCAGCTGGTGGAGAACTGTAGCACATGTTCACAGCACAGGGCTGAGCACAGAGAGCCCTTGCTGACCACTCCAGTGCCAGAGAGACCCTGGCAACGCGTGGGTACCGACTTATTCTTCTGGGAGAAAAAGACTTACCTTCTTGTAGTCGATTATTTCTCACGCTACATTGAAGTAGCCCGTCTCAATGTGGCCACTGCCAACACAGTCATTGCTGCTCTGAAGGACGCATTCAGCCGCCACGGAATACCAGAGACAGTTCTGTCAGATAACGGGCCACAATACAGCTGTGCACTCTTCAAAGACTTTGCCACAGAGTATGGCTTTACACATGTTACCAGCAGCCCAAGGTACCCGCAGGCGAACGGGGAGGCGGAGCGTGCAGTGGCTACTGTAGAAGGACTGTGGAAAGGAGGAGGTGATAAAACAAAGGCTTTGATGACATGGAAAGTGGCTATTCCCCAGCACAACTCCTCATGGGGAGACAGCTACGCACCACCATGCCACAGCTCCCAACATCCCTACTCCCCCGCTGGCCGAACATCAGAGGATTCAGGAAGTCGGAGAAGCGGGCAAAGGAGAACCAACAACGCAACTACAACCGGCGTCACAGAGCCCGTCCTTTATCTCCACTGCAGTCCGGGCAAAATGTCTGGCTCCCAAGAGAGAAGATACAAGGGACGGTCATGCAACCTGCGACAACACCCAGGTCCTATATAATACACACAGAGGAAGGACCGGTCAGGAGAAACCGTACACACATGCGCACAGTACATCATCCACAACCTCAGACACCACCTGATACACCTGTCAAACCCCAGAGCCAGGTAACACTGACACACACATTCACATTACCAGGGACACAAACAGTCGCAAACATACTGACGCAACTAACACACCATATGTGACAACTTCAGGCCGAGTGTCACGCCCCCCAGAGCGTTTGGACTTGTAATAGTGAGAGAGAGACTGGGGGGGGGGGAAGGAAATGTGCGTTCTATAAAAGTCCTGTAAGGATTGTAATGTGATGTTCTGTTCTGTGATGGGATACCTGTAAGTGTGGGTTACCTCTACAGGGATTTGAGATATTGATATGTATTGGATAAGATTGTATTGTCATAAAAGGGGTTCTTCGGCAGTAAAGGTGATTGCATTGTATACACGGGTCTCCGTCTCTTTATTATATTGTTAGACAGGCACAGCCTGGTTATTAACGTAACACCTCATATTCCACTAAACAAATGGGGGGAAAGACCTCAACATCCACACCAACAGGAACTTTTGAAATAAGACCTGTAACGACATCTTCAGCATGTCAACAAACACTAACATGAGACTAATTCAATACAAGATCATTCACTGAACACACATCACACAGCACAAGATGCACAGAATGGGATTCACTGGATCAGACATCTGCACTCGTACACTCAACACACCTGACGACTACCTCCATGCACTCTGTCCACCGACTCAACATTTTTGGGAAAAGGTAACCACTACACTATCACTACTCCTCAGATATAAAATACCACCATCCCCTTCCGTATGGATACTCGGTGATCTGGATATACTCAACACATGTTCAACACAAATCACAATACCTCTACTCAACCTACTGGAAAAATAGAAAACAGCTCAACATCTCACAACGGTTGGATCTGCTAACACAACAGATATCAATGGAACAAAAATCAGCTGTACAAAAAAAAAAAACTTGATCAGTTCAATAAAACAAACTCAACAATTCTTAGATTGATTCTGCTGCCGGTGAGCTGAAGCCATAACACCTTAATAAATGTACAAATATAACTGCAAAAACATTCAAACATTCAAACCACACAAGAATAAGAACACTTGTAGAACCAAACCCAGATTGTAAAACTTACCAAAACAGACATTGACCTCCTCCCCCCTCCTTTTTCCCCTCCCCCTCTTTAAAAAAATACTAAGATTATTATTATTATTATTATTATTATTGTTGTTGTTGTTTTGTTTCCCTCTCTTTTCTTACAAACTACCCTGTTACTTGTCTTTGCCCTTTTTTTTGTTTTGTCTAGTAAGTCAATATTATTTGATGTCACTTTAGTATCTGTTAGTATGTCCATATTGTCTGTCCCTGTATGCACTAATTGGTGAATTAAAATGAATAAATAAATAAAATATGGATGATGAAAAAAAATTTACTAAATACTGTAAACCTGGTGTATATTTGAAATAAGGAAGTTAAGCTGACAGAAAGGTTTTAAAAACCCTGGCAGAAATAAATTTCTATCACTGGGAAAAACGCCCTTTCACGTTACTTTTTTCTGGGGTTTTTTGCCCGATTTCAGCCAAAAAATTGGGTAAATCAAAACAACCAATCCTCATCAAGAAGTGGGAAGGGTTCAGTCACTATTTAAACAGGGGGGGTTTGGGCCCGGGAAAGGGCCCCGGGGGTTTAAAAAAGAAAAATCCTGAACCCCCTGACCTCCTGTGGAGGCGGGGGGAAAGTAAAAAGAGAATTTTCCCAACAGAGAAACCCGGAAGTATCCCCTTAAATTCCCCCCATTTAAAAACACCTTTCACTGGTCCAAAGTGTGATGGATAAAAAAAACCCCAATTTTTGCTGGTGCCTTAATAAAGAATTCCGGGTAAATTTCCACGTTAACCCATGGGCCCCCAAAAACCAACCCCTCTTCCCAAGCATCAGTTTTTTCATTTGTTTTTGGGTAAAACCTCATTTCCTCTGAAGGGGCTAAATGTAACCATGTGTTGTGTGGTGTTTTTTAGTACAGTGGATATACAGGAATTTTGGAAACTAAAAAATACCAAATCATAAAAATATGCCCCCCCCTCCAAGAAACACTATTTTCAGGGAAAATCAGAAAATAAATTTAAGTGGGGTCTGGGCTTTTTGGGTGGTTTAAGTTTGGGAAACAAACAGCCGTAATTAAGTTTAGCCTGGGCTGTTTCTGTAAAGGGGGCACTGCAACACTTTTCATTTCCTGTGATAAAGCCCAGCAGCCTCAACAGTAAGGTTAATTTGGGTTCATGAAAAAAAAAGACACCTGAAAAAAATTGTGAGCAACAGCGCTTTAAATTTAAGAAACATCCCTTTGGAACCAAAAAATAATTTTAGTGTAGAAAATTTAAAAAGATCCCAAAAGGAAGGGGAGGGTGGGAAAAAACATGATCCTCCCAAATCCTCAACGTCAAAGTAAAGTCCACATTCAACCACATAGGAGGAAACCTCCCAAAAATCACTGGGAAAATCCCAAAAATCATTTCATCTTTTGGGAAATCATGACAAACCCACTCTGTTAAAAATCTTTAGCTTCTGATCAATATGCTTGAATTGATTTTCATTATCATATAATTTCATTATCCATAAATTGCTTTCCCCTTCTCCCCCATTTTTCTCACATCGTTTTTAAACCCAAAATGAGTTTTTGTTATGTTTAATATTTTAATCCCAAAAAACTGAATACTTTAGGTTGACCTGGACATCCCTCCAGCAATCAAAAATTTGAACCAAAATCAATAAAATCCCCTTTGGAAAAACCCCAAGTTGTCCCTTTTCAGCCCATAGGTCTCACACCATAAAAAAGTCAAAGGCCCTTTTTCTGATCGATCCTGAAACACAGAAATCTTTTGGTTCGTTTGCCAGAGAAGAAATTTCCCGTCGGGGTAGACAGATTATCCCACATCATTCAACCTTTCATAGCACACGTTTCTTCTTCCTCTATTATTAAATCCAGGACATCATTTAGTCCAGTCATTATTATTGTAGCAAGATGAATGTTATTATTTTCAGTGTGGAAAAGCCTCTGCAACAGCATCCAGACCATCATGGGACACTAAAACTCTCCACTGACTACTGAAGTTCTTCTAGCTGGGTTAGCAGCTCCTGAAGGCAGGGTGAGGCAGGTTTCATTACAGCTTTTACAGACTGACCCCCCTGAAGCTGTCGAGGAACATCATATCCTCACCTCCATCATACTGGTGGACAATGTTAATAAGCAGATATACAATTTTTATTGAAAGGCCGACGTCAGCCCAGTAGATCATCAAGACAATATATCGGTGTAACCCGATCTGCAGAACAGGAATCATACGACATGTTCAGGTCCTTCACTACCATAACTTGATCAGCTCTGCAAACGCTCCAGAACCCCCCAGATGAATCCCAGGATAGAGAGGCTGAGTGAAAGTGGTGCAGACTTTGTGGATCAGGGTCATTGTGTCAGAGACGTTATAAAAGGACAGAGTACCTGCCTCATGATCCAGGTACACTCCTACCCTGGAAGAAAATGGACCTGGCACTTTTGTTTCTACATTATTGTGTATGAAAGAGTAACTATGTTGAAAACAGTAGAGACTCCAGGACTTGTCATTATATCCAAATAATGAGTCCTGTGTTGTTCTTCTGATGTCTTTGTATGACACTGCTGCAGACAGACTGGTACCCTTCCACTCCACCTCCCAATAGCAGCGCCCTGACAAACCCTCTCTACACAACACTTGGCGATAATCAGTGAACCTGTCTGAATGAGCAGGATAGGAGATCTCCTTGGATGTAAACGTCACCTTACGGTTGTTCTCTGACAGGGAGAGATGTCTGTTGACTGAGTTCACATCAAATGTGAGAGGACAGCAATCTGGCAGAAGAGCAAAGCACAAATCAGAGGGTGTATTAATATCAACGTCCTGCCATTCAGCTGTAGAATTGATGTAGAATTATGATCTGGAATCGTACAGACTGAAATATCATTTCCTTACAGTGTAGAAAGTCTTCTCTGGTCTTTGGCTCTGGTGGCAGTAAAACATTTACACTTGACACTATAATGAAGCAACAAAACAAAACATTAGTTTCCTAAACACCATTGGACATGTATAAAGCCACTATACTGCTCTGAATGGATGTTTCTGTTCCCTTCAGCTACCTGTGGTGGAGATCCTGGGCCATGTGTCCTTCAGGATGTTCTCTAGTTTATCTCTCAGGTCAGACACAGAGTCACTCACTTCTCTGAAGTAACGTAGAGGGCGAACAACAATACTAGGCAAGTCTGGAGATCCGCTGGGACTGGAGAGAGACTGGAAACTCTGGAGTGAGTGAAGCAAGAGAGAGACACAAAAAGAAAAACACTGCTAAGGATGATATATGTGTGGTGATGAAGTTGATGGAGTTGAAGTCAATTCCATTGGGAGTCTTTGTTTTCTGGAATGATGCTGTGTTTATGTTTTGCTACAGGTCAGCTATGAGTTCAGCTCTCCGTCTTGAATGAATGATGATTCATTGAACATGTCTTTCAACAAAAGGCGCTCCCTGTGGCCTGGTGGGCCAGTGAGCCTCATACTAGCTGCAACGTTGTGGCTTGTTTGTGATGTTCTTTTGTCCAGTCGGCCCGCCTCGGCTACGAAGCGCTGCGGGAAACCCTGTGACCATTTCATGAAGTGGAAATGTCATCAGATCTACTGTATCTTTAAAAACACACATTCACTCCAAAGAGTAACAGTCGGTCCGCACCGCACTGAAAAGCGTCTGGTACCTGAATGAAACGGATGTGGTCGTCAGTATGGGACAGCTCTTCCAGCTCGGTGTCTCTCCTCCTCAGCCTGGCTATCTCCTCCTCCAGCTGCCGCAGTAGCTCTTCAGCCTGACTGACTGCAGTCTTCTCCTGGTCTCTGATCAGCCGCTTCACCTCACTGCGCCTTCTCTCAATGGAGCGGATCAGCTCAGTGAAGATCCTCTCACAGGCCTGCACTGCGGTCTGGGCAGAGCTCTATTAGTAGGAAGAGACACGTGAGGCGGCTGCTTCAGGATGTGCATTCCTTTCATCACTGAGGTGGCAGGGTGGCCTCGTGGTTAGAGAGAGGAGGACTTGGGTTCAAGCCCCCGTGTCAACAAACATCCACCCTGCTAAAGTGTGACAGAACAAGACGCTGAATCCCTACCAGCTGCACTCTGACCTCCCTTTGGACGGGGCAAGTGAAGAGTATCATATTAAACACTGCAGTCTAGACTTGATGTTGGCTTACAGTGAACTGGATTTTGAGTCCAAAAGTAACAGATAGGGTGGAAGTTTTACTGAAAAGTTACAAAGCAATATGTGATTGAAGTCAAAAAGGGCTGCGGTTATCTGCTACACAAGGCTGATGTTTTTGAGGTAACATTGTGAGGATTGTCCCTCAGGAATGGACCTGGAATGGAGGGGGGAAGAGATGGTTGGGTTAAAAACCACTGATCTGATTGACATATACTGTAGGGGCATTGTGCCGTATAGGGGAAAGTGGGGTGATTTGAGCCAGTGGGGAAGTTGAGCCACCCCTTGTTTCTAGGCAACCATAAACAAAATTGGTCTTGTGACCAACATTTTTGAGGAGTTATTCTACTCAACCTGTGATGGACACATAGAATAAGTGGTAAGCACACATGAGTTAAATTTTCTTATGTTCAATGAGTCATGATTCTTGTGTCTGAACAATAACAGAAAGGTTTGACAAAATCTACAAGGAAGCTACAATATGAGTGTAGCAGGTACTACCCCTTTAAGGGGTACCGACCAATCAGGGACAGGCAGCCTTTAAGAGCAGCTGTGTTGCCCTGGGTTTTGGCAAGCAGCTGTGCAGGTAGGACCGCATGCCCTTTTTGTAAATTAGTTGTTTTAACTTGGTTACACTTATTTATGCTCTGGTCGGTGGTGTAGGTGCCCTGGGTTTCTCTGTTTCCCTAGCCTTCTCCTGTAGAGCGTCCAGGGGCCAAATGTATGAACCATGCGTACGCACGAAAAGTGTACTTACGCCATTTTCCACGCAGGTTCCCAATGTAGAAAAATCCACGGGCGGCGAGAATATGCGTACCGGTATGCATCCTTCACACCATGCGTACCATACGCATTTTTTTTTTGAGTCAGATTAGTGTGATGTTGCGAGTTGGCAAAAAAGGATAATAAGTGTGAATTTGGGTGACATTTTATTTAGAGCTTTATTCTTTCACTACATTGTGTTAGGATGTAATCTATAGTTTAAAAAAACCTTCACTATGATTACAGAGTGATGCGTGAGTGGTTAACAACCTTTTTTTGACAAGCCTTCATTTCGTTCTATCTTGAGTAAATATGTTTGTCACTATACTTTATAATAATTATAATGATAATGATCTTTATATAAATAAACAAATAAATACATGATCTTTATATAAATAAAGATTATTATTCTGTATTATTGGGGAGTAAGAATAACCTACACTATATAAAGGCTGTGCGTAATGGCTGTGCCAAATGAAACAATGGCTGCTTTGGCGTTGCTGGAAGATATTGCTATTGCGCAATTTAGGCGAGAACGAGTCTTCAGAGACCGTACTGGTTTTCTGGTCCATGATGTTGACTGGCTAATGCGCCGCTTTGGATTTCCAAGAGCTGTTCTCTTCGAATTGTGTGCTGAACTGGGCCCTGTGTTGGAACGGCACTCTCGGAGAAACGCTGCCATCCCCGTCCATCTACAGGTATTGACAACAATCGGGTTTTTAGCGACGGGGACGTTTCAGGGGAGCTTGTGGACAGATCAGGGATATCCTGAGCTGCCCTGAGCCGGGTCATGCCCATGGCGTGGGGTGGCATCATTTCTTTGAGTAATAGATCATCAGGTTCCCACAAAGCAGCTGAACAGGCCAACAAAATGCAATTTGCAGCGATGTCCGGTTTCCCAAATGTAATATATGTATATAATATTGTTTTGTATAATATGTATATAATATTTGATACCCTCAGGTGACAATGGGTATGCATTGAAGCCATGGCTACTTATGCCATTTCCAAACCCCCAGAGCCACAACAGACGCTGTAATGTGGTGACCAGCCGTGCGCTCTGTGGTAGAGCGTTGCATTGGGCTTTTAAAAGGGAGATGGTTTCGGTTACTTTCTGCCATTCAACTTGTTTCATTTGGTTGGTAATGCCAGAGCTTAGGCTTCCAAATAATACGCGTTTTCTTCTGTCATTTTGATCAACCGTTATTTCAAGTTCACAGTCGTAAAATTGCGCTTCTTCTTCTTCTATTTCTTCTTAAATGCTTCCGCCGTTTCTCCTCCAAACTAAACTAAATGCTGGCCCTTTATATGCAAACCAGGCAGTTGGGGGGGTGTTGGAAGCCATATATAGTAAATTGTGGGCGTGGTCAGAAGGCTTGTGCACGTGCGCACTATTTCAGGATGATTGAGACGTATGAAGAAAAAACACGTGGGAACAGACATACGTGGGGTTTTATACATCTGAGCTATGCATGTTTCCTGTTTTGTGCGTACACAGATTTCTACACCTAAATCTACACAGAGTTTTACACCGTCTTTTGTTCAGATTACTGTTTAATTTCTTCTTCCTTATATCTGTTGATCCCAACTGGTCATTTAAGTGTTTCTCTGCTTTCAAGGGAGGCCTGTCAGCTGCGGGGGTAGTAGTGTGGGACTAGTGCTGTCCTTTTCTCTTTTCACTGCATGTGGTGTGGTAAGGTTTCATTTTATTCACCTTTTACTTATTTACTTGTGTTTCACGTTTTTGCAGTGTTGTTTGTATTTGGCGCGTCACGTTGGTGTGATTCCAGAGGGGGAGACGAGCTCCGTAAGTATCCCCTGCAGTTGCGATCTACCCCGTGTTTA